>JBBJLS010069841.1:0-12536 GCA_037577275.1 Bryconaethiops microstoma
TATATATAATTTTATTACATACAGATAATTATATAAGGATTTTTTTAGTTGCTGCACAAATAAAATTCAAGTTGATACCTTTTGTTAGCAAATGAATGGGGGTCAGTGTGATGTAAAATGTAATCTGTTCCAGACACGGTACCTATGCTCTTAATATTTTCACATATTCAGTGCTTCAATTAATTCATTTTGTATTAAAAGTTTTGGCCACCAGATGGAGCAGCTTCACAAGAGTTCGAAATGATAGAGCCCTGACCCCCCATTTCCCAGTGTAGTCACACTCATACAAAACAACATATATAAAACCATTTGACATCTATCTATCTATCTATCTATCTATCTATCTATCTATCTATCTATCTATCTACACACACACACACACAGTCTAATATATGTACTCTGACATTTCTGTATGCAAAAATTCAGATTAGACCAGTGTTACGCTGTTATCTGTTACATTAATATTCCTTTCATTGTGTTGCACTATTGTTTATCGTCTAGCTTTTTCTTTTTTTGCGAAGGATGCAAGAATTTCCCCTGTCATATAAAAAGTTGCATCTTATCTTAAACTTCACCAAGATCTTTTTTTTCCCAATAGTATTTTCACATTACCCAGCGGTGAATTATATGCATAGATATAAAAGAAGCCTTTGTAATTCAGCATGCTGGGCAAGACAAGCTTGGCACCTGCATGGGCACTGTCGGAGCGATTCCAGAACAGATGCCTCCCTAGCAGGGAGGTTTTGCTTGTTGATGTGAAAGTTGAAATGGAGAACATTCATCATGAGCTGTTTCTGTAGGTGGTGGTAGCTCGTCAATATGCCGAACCTACCACCACGCCTCAACCCCCACCACCCCATCTTCCACATCCTCCTCAAGCAAAGTGCCGCTAGCAATTCCATAACCAGACAGCTCACTGCGTTCTCACGTATCGATTAAACGCTTTGACGTATTTAGATATATTCATATACGTTTTTTTTTTTTTTCTCCCTAGAGTCAGAAGGAGCCTTTTGTTTGATTCATTTGAGTTGTGTATTTATAAAAGCAGCTTAGTCTGACTTGTTGCCAGTGATAGGCTAAAAGTGGTTGCATAAAATGCTTTTAATACCCTCTACTTGTCTGTTTAATTAGAAGCTTCTACCTTGCACTTCCACTCAGTGGCCACTTTATTAGAAACACCTACTTTGTGTTTCCACTTCATTAGCCACTTAATCAGAAACTCCAGCCTTGTACTTCCACTAACTAGTCTCTTTATTAGAATCACAAGCTTTGTGAATACTTTATGAGAAACCATTACTTTGTTTTATAGTTTCTAAGGTGAGTGGAGACAGAGTCTGGAGCTAATCCTGCTCCTAGAAATGCTTCTGTGAGTGTGCCAGCCGTGTTCATCATTTAATTTCTCTTAGATGGAAGACGAATGGTAGGTACGTCTGAATGTATTTTTAGCCCCTGAGCTCCTAGCAGACTAATGAGGAGACCGACATCATTCTCCTTCAGTCCCAAAGTCTCCACAGTCCACTCACTTTAGCCACTTTAAAGAGATAGTTCAGCAAAAAAAGAGTCAGATTTATAATTCACCCCCTTACATAGAAATGACTTCAATACTCGTTTGAGGTCTAAAGTTTTCTCCTTTACTTTAGTACCAGAGTTACGAAGCTAGAGCAAAGAGGCCTGTGCCGCAGTAGAACTGTGCTAACTACAGCTCCGGGAAAAAAAATAAAAGACCACTGCAAAAATGGTCAGTTTCTCAGGTTTTATCTTTTGTTTATACTTATATACTTATATTATCATTAAATAAGATTTGATTCAGGTGATCACTAATCAGTCCTTCATAAAGCAGAATGAGGTGCTTGTGTAGGAATTTAACAGACACTGGCATGGAATGGTTGTCATACTCAGAGATACTGATTTACAAATAAATATGCAGTGGTCTCTTATTTTTTTCCGGAGCTGTGCGTGCCTGGACTTATCTCCGTTAGACTTGCTTATGTGGTTTCTGACCCTGTATCACAATATTTAAACTGTGTAAATAGGATCTATAAGTTGTTATAAACAAGGAACAGAATTTCATTCAGACTGGCCATTCATACAGGCATGTACTGGCTGTGGAATTTTGATTGGATATTGGTTTTATTGATCGAGCAAAATGAAACTTTAGGAAATGTAAACAAATGTAAATACTCCAAATGTAAAAATTGTAGTAGTTATTAAAGATATTCAAATGTATCAGTTGCAGCCCCCGCAATGATTGAAATGTATGATATTTGGTGTGCTTCCAGATCATGTGCTGGTGATTAAGTTTGAACCTTTGCATCACAAGATATTGACCAGTGAAGTGCTAGATTTTGGCATTGATGGAATTCACAAGGTGGTACAACTCTACAAATGAAATGTAATGCACTACATTTACGCATTTAGCAGAAACATTTATCTAAAGCCATTTCCAGTCCCTAACTACAGGGGACAGTCTCCCTGGTGCAACTTGGGGTTAAGGGTCTTGCTCAGGAACCCAGTGGTGGTTTGCTAAAGGTAGGATTTGAAATCATGACCTCTTGGTACAGAGGCAAGTATCCTTCCCACTAGACCACCATTTTTGTCACAAAAATGTAATTATATTACCTTAATATTACAATAACAGTATAAAAGTATTAATATAATAATAACTCCATAGTAACTATAATAGTAATGATGATAGATAAATAATAGAGAATTTTGGAACAGAAAGTAATAAAACGATTCCACAGTCCACAAGTAACAGGATGGTCCTGACCAGCCAGGCTCTGACTGCTTGGTACCTGGAATATTCATTTTCGTCTTATTGAAGAGAAATTTCTGCAGATCATGCGTAATAATCAGGCAGGCAAATAGAGCTGGGGCGACGAGAAAAGAAACATAATCACTGTGATTATCACCCAGATGGTTGCAACCAAGAAATGCTGAGATGAGGCTTTCACATCAAGCGTTTGATGTATTTATTTTTTTTTAATCATCGAGTATTTATGAGCAAGCAGGGGGCCTTGCTCTCAGCATCTGTATGCCAGTGGTGTGGACCCTCCACAATTTTAGAAAGCAAACGTAATTCCTGGTGGGAAACCACACATGCCTCTACATTTAACACTACCCTGTGGGCCAAACTCACTGGCAGGAGGAATAGGTCAACATTTCATTCATTTTTTTATTATATATTATATTTTTTTTTTCCTAAGATTTTTTGCTAAGACCTAAGGCTTTTCCTGACTTGGTGAAATATTAGTGATCTACTAATATTTGTGTAGTGATCTATATTCAACATTAAATTAAGCACAAACTGCTGGTAGCTAGCAACCACTGTTCATTTGTATAGTGTGAAAAAAATATTTTTGTGCTAAAAATTTTTGTTATCAGGAGTCATTTGTTATCAGCAGTCATTGTCTTGCATAAACACCCAAGCAAATGTATGCAGCAAAAATGCACATTATGTAGACCTTTATAGTGGTCAGTGAACTTTAAAATAGCTCTCAAATCATTAATCAAGTTTTTAAAAAAAATGACTTTCTGGAACTACTTTCTAATAAATGCTGGAGTATGACTGGAGGGACTGGCTTAGAAAAGCACCTTGCGTTTGGATGTACATCTAGCTTTAAATACCAGACTGTAAAAATGCTACAAAGCAGGGTAGTGTCCTAATTGCATTGATTTTTGGAATGTCCATATTCATTAGAATCCATTAGAATATTGGAATAATGTTTGAAAAATTAAAACTTTCAGGTTACTTTTTAAATGCAAAAATAATTTTAATTATTTCACTACTGTCTGAAAACATTCTCTAATTACATTCATATTCTGGGCTTTAAAAAAAAGACTTCAGGTGTTCCAAATAATCAAATTGTAATTTTTGGGTCCAGGCAAACATGATGTAAACACGAGATCCCAAAACATTTAGTGAACAATTAAAAACACAGACACAAACATAAATGAGGGATCCAGGGGTTACACAAAAACAGGAAGAAATATTAACGAAGTTACCAAAGACACAAAGAAAATGGCACAACGGTTTTAATGGGAAGTTTTACAAAAAAATCAATAAACACAGACTAAAGCAGAAGTATTTCAACTGGCAAGAGAAATGAGAAGACCTGCGCTGGGTGGAAGACAGGAACAAGACAGGTGGGAACACTAAGGAGGAGTCAGGACTAGGGTGAAGATTGACATCAAAACAACAAAAAACGCACTTTGCCCACAGACACATGGCAGAATAAACAAAGACATGGAAACAGGAGAAATGACAGAACATTACAAAAGCCAAAAACCAGGAAGAATGTTACACAAATTGTAGGTTAGTGAAATTTAAGATTTCATGAAGCAGATTCCTAAAGAATCGGAATTAAATGTAGCTGAATAGTAGAAAATTGCATTTCTTTTGAACAGCAGGGGGTACTGTTTGAGGTGGTGAAGGGGTTTTAGAAAGGGATTACCCTTTTAGTCCCTCGGAATTAAAGCAGTGACAGAAGCCTTGCCAGTATTCCTGCCTGAGTGGGGAATCAAACCCTATTCCAGTCAGGGGTTCTAACCACCGCTGCTTGATACGTGTTAGATGTTTGATGTTTCCATTTTACTGATATGTGTACCTTGCAATCTTTATAAAATTTGTTAATCGTCCTTCAGAATGCAACGCATTCATATAACCTTCTTTATTTAGAAACTTTGGCATCAATTATTATCGGAACGAAACCAAGACAACTTGTTGAAAATAAATGCTGCATTTATTCCAAAACACAATCAAATGAATAGTATGTTTACAGTTACAGTTTAAGTGAAAGAGCAGTTAAATGAGTGGGTGGCTGAGCATGTGTCTGCACATTTGCTGAAAAATTCAAGGTTGTATTCGACAGTGTCTGTCCAAGGTCCATCACAGTCTTCAGCACATTCTACTACTTGCATTAAAAGTGTGTAAAAACATGTGAAGGCAGTTTTTAATCACTATCATATTAAAGAGGCTGTCTAACTTTATATTTCTAGAAAAAAACAGACTGTGAACATGTTAAGTAAAATTTGGCTTTGTTTCTTTTTCTGTTTGCAGATTTGAATAAAACACAGATAGCAGTTTAACAGGCGTTGTGATAATCATAATGCTCAGCATAATAACCCAATACGCCTCCACACTGATGAGAATTGGTAGATTAGACATCTCAAAACCTTTTTTATAGCTTGGGCAATCCATGCTAAAAGATCCGGAGAACTGCCATGCATGACTGGCCACTGAGAACGAGATGCATGAGTAAATCATTAAAGAACACAACCACATTATGTGGGCAATTCATGCACTGTAAAAATAAAACTGACTCAATTGAGTCAATATTTATAGATTCACAGGATGAAGATGAAGTGCCTTTAGTTGGAAGTTGGAAGGCAGGACAACCAAGCTAAGACCAGTCATTTCTGGTCATAAAGATAAAATATAGAAAATATGGATTTTCTACAAACGGATCACAAATAGCTTGCTGGTGCTTTTTGGCACTCATGCAATCTGCATTTTGTTGAATGTTTAACATTTAATAGATTACTAAATTATAAAAAAGTGAATTGGAATTGTTAAATGAATGAATGTGTAAAGATTGGGGGAAAGGAGCGCAACCCATCTAAACCCATATAAATGGACCCCAAGGATGGTGGGTAAGGCTGTTATCAGTATGTTCCCAAATTGACTTTTGCTCAGGTGGTCCAATAACGATGACCAATGGCAAAAGTTATCTACTGATCCTTGTCATATTTCTCAACTACAGTGAAGTGACAGTATTGCACTCGATTCAATTGTGAGACCTGGACGTAGCCATCAGCTTGGGAATTTATGGCACATCCTTCAGAAACGTCACCTGGCAAAGTGTTGGGTCCCTCTTAAGCCTCGTAATTCATGTGCTTTTATGGGCGTCCTTGTCACAATGGGAGATGATGGAGAGGCAAGCGGGATGGGTGATGAAGCGTGTTGTGGGTTTATGTGCCCTAATATGAGGGAAACGATGGCACAAAGGTGAAACTGGCTATGCTCTTGGTTCCTCAAGTCAGAGAATCTGCATTAGCATTAGCATCACCACTGCAGGGCTTGTACGTGTGACACAAGGACGTAGCACTGCTAGTAATTGAACAAGGCCCTTTCAGAGAACTGTATATGTATAACATCAAGTGAAGATATAAAAAATATCTTGGGCTTTGGAAGAAGGTACTGACCTTCATAACACACTCAGTGCTCTAATTAATCGTAGTTATGGTACACGGATTTGCCTTGGGGCATCCTAAAGACAATACTAACTTTGCCTGATTATAAATAGGAGTGTGCGAAGCCAGAGCGATTTGCAAGCATGATGTTCCCTGTTCCCCTTTAGCAGATGTGGTGTTTGACACTTCTTTTGACAGTTATTCCAAAGAAATATTGCTCATAACTGGTTTGTGACTACTTAACTTATCCCCCATGAAGTAAGTATAGCATGTCTGCAGTACTGTAGCATAAAGCCAATATTTTAGCATTTCATATGGCATTTAGGCTTAACATTAGTGGTATGTATTGCTGAGTTTAGCATTCGGCCTGTGGATTAGCATTAAACCTATGTATTGCACAGTTTAGAATTAGGTCTATTCCGAATTCCAAATGAAAGATACAATACCAACAGTTTAACATTTCAGCTACTGTATGTGTGGTCGAAATTAGCATTAGACCTTTATTATGGGGTAAAACCATAGCCATACATAAGTTAAAGTCACTATTAATCTTTTATCATTTGTTATGCATTACCACCATCTTGCCTTAAAAATACTCAAAATTAAACACTGTTCTGATCCCCACTACTATAAACTAAAACCTCAGAGTATATAGTTGCTAGTTACAGCCTGAAGCCAGTTCTTAGACTTATTACAGGATTGGATAGAATCTGGCAACTCTTTAGGGGACTAAATTCAGCAAGGCCCAGTGGTGTACTTTGAGTCAATGGGCTGTCTGGCCTTTTCTGGCAGTTGTCTGTATGTTACAGTCATGGGAAATGGAGCTTGCTTGAAAAACACTGCAGTTTTCATTTGACAATTTTAAGATTAGTCCCCTTTTTTGCGGTGTGCTGCTTTGGACTGAGCCTTTTTAATCTTGAGAGCAACAAGGCCTTGACTTGTGCAGGCTGTTCTATATTTGCATGCAGGTGAGCGCGAGGGGACGATTTGCTTGCATTATTGACAGCTTCGATGATGCTTGCTCACACTCCCCCGTCCCCTCCTCCTTACAAGACAAAATGAATTATGCAAATGCAGGCAGTAAATGAGGCTCTTTGTGAGAGCGGTGCAATTTGAATTATTAGCCTTGCTTTACATAGCCTGTGCAGCCCTGCGTCGCTCCTGGAACGTTCTGGATTTTCAGGGTCTTGTTGACCAGATGAGAACCTGCTTGGAATCATTTGTCACATTATTAATTAATGATTAAATGATACATTAAATTATAATGTAATTGTCATACATTATTAGTGATGTTTACATTATTCATTAGTTTATTAAGTAATAACAGGGACAGTGCAGATTATTAATATTATTGTTATTGTTCAAGTTGAGTCCAGAGACACTGGGATGCGAGTCCAAATCAAGTCTCGAGTTTCTACATTACAGAGTTGAGTCTCAAGTGTCTGGGGTGTGAGTTTGGGTCAGCTAATCAATTAAGTCAGTTAATTACTAGTGTGAGATTCATAAGGTAAAGGCGAGTCTGAGACAAGTCATTAGTCAGTTAGGCACTAGTCATGTCTCAGTTAAGAGCAAGTCCAAAAAAAGTCACTAGTCAGTTGAAAGCAAGTCCAGGATGAGTCAGCTAGGAGCGGCATGAAGACACAAACAGTTAAGGTGAATCTGAGTTAAGTCGTGTGTCAGTTAAGTTCAGGTTGAGTCTCAAAGCAGTGTCTGAATCTGAGTCACAAGTCAGTTAAAGGCGAGTCAAAGACCAGACAGATGTCAGTAAGGGTCAGTCTGAGTTTAGTTGAAAGTCAGTTAAGGACGAGTCTTTGTCAGATCTTTGGAAAACTTCTGAAGCGTGAGGATATCAATCCTATTTCAGCAATCCTGAGATGCCTTCAAGTAATGCAGAGACCTATTTCACAGCTTGTACTGTGCAATCTTACGTTGGATCCTTGGTGTTCTCTATCAGCTTTTAGTAAATTCATCATTTAGTACACTGTCTGGCCCAGAAATAGAGACGCTGGGCTTTGAAGCTTCCCAGTGATAAAATGATCAATATCAAGAAGCCAAAGGTTCATGCAAGCCTCTCTGACTGGCAACAAAACAATTCAGTCCAAATGTGTGGACTTGGCCTGAGGAGGTCATTAGAGATATCCATGGAAACTCGAAGTAGAAATTTTCCGCTGGTGCTCTCTCAGTCCTTTATCTATGTGTTAAAGCAGGCCAAGAGTGAAGTGGGAACTTCTCATTTTCAAGGGTTACCCTAAGGGTACAGAATGCTGAAGGATCCCAGAGCTGCAGCAAACTAGTCAAACTGTGGATAGAATGCTGGAAGCTGTGCCCCGCGGGTATGAAGCCAATGGTGCATTTTTCTACTAAGATGGTTACTTTTGCAGGACCTTAGGCCCAGAGATACCGGTACACTGAGTCGGTTTTATGTCAAAACCTACGAAGGGCCTTGACTTTCCATTCTCTTGGCAGATCCCAACGTTCTCTGGCATTCTGTGGGATTTATAGTGCTTTCATTTGTCACAGTTCTAAAATCCACCTCAGGCAATAAACAGCCCTGGTCTAAATCAATGCCTGGTAAAAGTTATAAACAGTTCAGGGTGCTCTGTCCGTGATGGTGTAGGGTGAACATGGTGTAGGGTAAGCCTCGGGGCTGGCCAAGAGACTCAAAACAGGTGGAAACTGAGCTCAACATCTCAACTCATCAAACAGGAGGGGGGCTCCAGGGGCAGAATAAATTGGCAAGATTGTAAAATATTGGTAAAATTTTATATATATATATATATATATATAAAATATACATCTGTGGGAAATTGTGCCCATTCATTCTGTAGAGCATTTATGAGGTCAGACGTCTTGGACGTGAAACTGGTTTCAGATGAATGTTTTTTGTTCTTTAAGCCAACAATGACCTATGTATGAATTATTCAAGCCTAACAAAGCACATCTAACCTGAACCAGAGAGGAAACGGGTGCAGATGCTTCCAGGTGATCATGCTAAAAAATAATAGATTTAAACTTTTTTCATCATGTTTTCATCTTTTCCCCTTGTCCCCACCTTTGCCCCACAGTTGACCCCAATCCTGTCTTTTCTTTCTCTCTCCTCCACTTTTCCCTCTGTCATTTTTTTCTTTCTCTTTATATTCATAAACACTCTCTATCATTTACTCTCTCTCTCTCTCTCTCTCTCTCTCTCTCTCTCTCTCTCTCTCTCTCTCTCTCTCTCTCTCTCTCATTCATCTTTTCTCTCTTTCTCCCTTTTTATATTTTCCCCTTACTTTTGCCCCTTTCCATCTCTCCCTCCCTCCCCCTCTGATGATGTTGTTGCAGGCCAACTGAGCCTGTTTGACTTCTCGTGTGCAAGGCTTATTCCTGTCAGCTGCCACTCAGCCCTCCACCCTTAAGGAGGGAGAAAAAGGAAGGAAAAAATGATCATTTCTTTTGAGGAAGAACAATCTCACTTTTCTATCTCCAGCCAATATATATTTTTTTTTCTTCTTTTTTTCACCCTTCCAATATACTTTTGTCACTGGGCAACTTTGAGCTGATAGAAAAAGTAATGTTGCTGCTGGCTGGACATGTCGAAGTAGTTAGCACTCTGATCTTGGATCAGTGATAGATGACAAGTCCCGGAGACTGAGCGAGAGAGAGACCAAAAATAGGACCAAGAGTGCGAGAGAGAGAGCGAGAGCGAGAGCGAGAGCGAGAGCGAGAGAGAGAGAGATAGATAGATAGATAGATAGATAGATAGATAGATAGATAGATAGATAGATAGAGATGGACAGAAAGAGAAGTGTGGTGGAGAGAGACCAAAAAATGGAGAGAGTGAAAGAGAAAAGCAGAAAAAACAAAAGAGATAGATAGATAGATAGAGAGACAAATATTTATACACATATACACAGAGAGAAAGAGAGAGAGAGTAATAGCTCTATGCTCTCAGTTTGGTGTAAAGTATAGAATGGAAATTTTAAATGCGTGGTAACTCTGACCATTTTGAATTTGTCTTTAAATAACAAATAAGAAAAACCTGTGCAGTCTGTTCCTGTTTCCAGCCTGCAGAATAATTCAGCGCCGGTCTGGACCTGCATATGTTTTGAAGTGGCACTGAGGCACTGAAACCCCTGCAGGGCGAAGATTTTTGAAAACCTTTTCATTTGGATGGGAATGGAAAACCTGACTGTGAGAATACAGCCGATGACAGAACTGTCTCGGTGTGGTCTGCACTTTGGTGGGGGATAACATATCTGTGAACTGAATGTAGCTTCACTTTTTCGGGGTGCTGGCATCTGAATCGACTGCACCTAGCACATATCTAGTCAGGTCAATTTTATTTATAGAGTGCATTTTACTGGTGCTGCCACAAAGCTGCTTTACAAAATGCAGGTCCGAGGCCCTAGTTAGTGACAGAATCAAGAAAACCTCCTGAAAGCTGGAGGAAGAAACCTTGGGAGAAACGAAGTGGAACCCATCCTCCTGTGGCCGACACCGGATAGCAGAGATGTCTACATGAGTATAAAATGGCCTGCTCTAACTGGATGAATCCCAATGCTAATCAAAGCCCAAAACCTGGTATTTTTCAGGTGGGCTAGCAAACCTCTGATGTTCAATTTAAAAAAATGGAGTGTAAATATTAAATATTGCAGACATTTCAAAGATTTATGACAAAAAAAAATTACAAAACCGTTCACCACACGCAATATGAAACACAATGTACTTAAGATGTGCTTAACCCCACCTTAATTTACCCTTGAAAATACACCAAACCCCTTAATTTGAATTAGGTGGCCGTCAATTTGTGAAACCAACCCTTTAATTTTACCTTGAAATTAGATTTAAGGCATGAGTGTGAAACCCCTTAATCTTAAATTTAAGGTGTTACTTCAGGAGGTTCTATTATTTTAAGGACAAATTTGAAAAAATAAGGGGAAAGTTCAGTAGTTTTACCCCATAATCAGCCTTAATCTGTTCACTTTTCCACTTATTTTTCCTGTATGGGAAATTAAGGTCAAAATTAAAGCAATTTTAAGGTAAAATTAAGGCGTTTGGTTTCATAGTGAAATGCTTATGAACGCTTATGGAGATGTGTGACTATGGCCTTTTTATGTCATTTCACCTGAGAAAATGTGGTGAAGTTGTGTCTGTTGGAATGAGCCTTCAGAAATTGTTATGTAAGTTTATTTTAGGTTTATGTAGGTGTCACAAAGCCTTATGAACGCTGGCCTTCAGTCATGTGTTACCAGCCTCTATGAGTAGGTGTGTGAGCCGTACTGTGTGACATGTTCCCTGTCTGAGCACAGCAGTAGAGTATTTATTTGCATCATTTCAGTCGCTGTGGACACTGTTGCATAAGATAGGATGGCAGCTTGTGGTTCTGATAATGACCAGCTCCTATTAGAGAGTCCAATCAACAGATAACATGTGGACAAGCTTCATGGAGAACATGACTCTGCCTCTGGGCGCGCGCACACACACACACACACACACACACACACACACACACTCTAAGTGCCACTGTCTCTACGGACTTCTAACCCACGCTCTCACAGCTCAGATGAAGAGCAGCGCCAAAGTATTAGTCACAATAGGCTAATGCGATTTATATGAACTCTTCATATGGTATTAATTATTCCAGATTATCTGGTAAAATATATATATCTCTAAAACATTACAATACTATTCAAAAACTGGGCCTTTAAACATATATGAAGAATTCAGCTGTAATACTGTTAAGCTGCATATATTATATATTGTGAGCGGGTCCTGACACCCACAGGCTGGGACGCCTAAACACATATCCAGGAACACACATAAATGACATTACAGTGCACAAGCTCAACATAAAACCCTCTACTGTTACAATAAATAAACGCAACCATCCAGCCGTCCTTTCTCTTTCTCGTTCCCTCTTTCTCCATTTTGTCACTGCTCTCCTACTATATATATTAGGGCTGGGCGAGTTAACACGTTATTGTTGTGATAGTGCATTATTTGCATTAATGCATGATAAAATAATCGTCCGCATTAAGTAGTTTTTTTTAATCCTTTTATTTTGAAAGTCGGTTGCTTTTTTGAGTTTTTGTGCTCGTCGGTGCGTGCAGTACGCAGTGCTCTAGGTTTCGGGTGAGATTCATAAGAAGTTGAGATTCATAAGAAATATTATGTTGTTCATATAGCAGTACTTTTAAAATAAAAGTGTGCAATACCCTACTTTTGAATTCATAATTTAATTTTGCGTATAACAGATTGTTATGCGCAAAATTAAATAATGAATTCGAAAGTAGGGTATTGCCCACTTTTATTTTAAAATTTCTATTGGTTGCCCAGCATTAATATATTAATATATATATGTA
>JBBJLS010069842.1:0-12532 GCA_037577275.1 Bryconaethiops microstoma
AGAGATATTTTTTTTTTTTTTTTTTAATTTTATTTATTTATTTATTTTAATTTTGTTTAATTTTTTTTTTTAATACAGTTGTCAATATTTTATATTTCTAGATTGTATAGTGTACATTTTACACTGTACTGTTGGTATAGTATTTTATTTTATTTTATTCTATTGTTTTTTATTCTATTCTATTGTTTTCTTAATTTTTGCTGCTCCTAACTTTTGTACTGTCCACTTTCTGCTGTGACAAAGCAAATTTCCCACTTGTGGGACTAATAAAGGTTTACCTTATCTTATCTCTTCCCATAACTTCATGCTGTTGCTGAACAACTTTGACTCTCTCTGTAGTTACTACAGCTCTGGACATCACCCTACTCATTACCCTTCTTCTCCACTCCTCAGGCATTCTCTCACTCTCCAAGATTCAATTAAACAATTTGGACAAAATCTCCACTGCAATCTCACCTAAACAATTGTAAGACTCCACAGGTATGTTCTCTGGACCAACAGCCTTTCTATTTTCATCCTCCTCATAGCTGTCCTAACGTCTTTCTTGTTAATCCTCTGCACTTCCTGATTCACTATCTCCATATCCTCCAGCCTTCTCCCTCGCTCAGTCTCCTCATTCATTAGTCCCTCAAAGAACTTCTTCCATCTGCTCGGCACACTTTCCCTGTCTGTGAGTGCTTTTCCACTGTTATCTTTTACCACCCTAACTTGCTGCACATCTTTCCCAGCTAGCCAATCAATACAGCTCCTTTTGTCCCTCCTTTGTGTCCAACCATTCATACAATTCATACAACACACCACACCACAGCACAGCACAGTGTGAAAAATGTGAAATTATTTCTCTGAGGATGGTACCTTGCTCAAGGGTACCTCAGTGGTGTCACTAGCAGTCCAGGGATTCGAACCCATGACCTGTATGCACCTTCCTCCACTGTGTCACCCTGTGCTCCTCCCTCTTCCGAAAAAAACATGTTCACCGGAGCCATTTCCATTTTGCAAAATCCACTACCATCTGACCTTCTGCATCCCTCTCCATGACACCATGTGACCCATCACCTCCTCATCGTCCCTGTTCCCTTCACCAACATGTCTATTAAAGTCTGCTCCAATCACAACTTTCTCTCCCTTGGGTACGCTCTCCATTCCTTTATCCAACACACGCCAGAATTCTTTTTTCTCATTAATGTCACACTCAACCTGCAGGTCATTTGTACTAACAACATTCAGCATCACACCTTCAGTTTCCCTTTTCTTACTTCAAAACAACACCTACCCCATTTATCCTGCCGTCTACACCATGATAGAATGTTTTTTAACCTCCTCCAATACACCTGGCCTCACTTCCATCTGGTCTCCTGCATACACAATATATCAACCTTCTTTCTCTCCATCATTTCAGCTATCTCCCCCCCCATTACCTGTCATACTGCCTACATTCAAAGTCCCAACCCTCACTTCTGCTGTCTTACTCTTCCTCCTCTCCTCCTGCCTTCGGGCATGACTTCATCCTCTTCTTGTTTTTCAGCCAACAGTAGTCCAATTTCCACTTAGCACCCTGTCGGCTAACAGTACTGGTTGCTCGTTGTTAACCCAGGCCTTGACCTATCTGGTATGAGAAATTTTCTGGTTTCACAGAAAATTTTAAAGTTTTACACTGGAAGCCCTCCCAGGCTTGGGACTGGCACTAAGATATACACTGGCTTGTGCACCTCCAGTTACTGGTTTAACAATAGAGAAATCCACTTGAATGAAAAACAGCTGACTTGCACTCTTAAACTAACATTGTTCTGGTCTCCTAACTTCATGTGTTTATCAGCTAATTTCTGACATACCCACACTAATAAAAACTTAAAGAAGAACAAAAGTGTGATTGCTTCTGCAATCACTCTGATAAATTAGGAAAAGGTAATGAGATTGAGGAAATATTACTGTCTGTAAAACCGGGCGGTGTGCTTCAGATGGCAGACATTTCTTGATAAGTCCAAGCTAATCATGCAGACAAACTGTAGCACAGTAAGCAAAAAATTACATAATACACATATATAGTGAGAAAACAAGATGCTAGGTTAGCTGCCAGTTTAGTTGCAAGGGTAATGGCTGCTACATACCCACTACACACAGTCACCTGTGCTACACAGTAAGTAGAGACCTAACTTTTCAGTGTGCCTTTACTCTCAGAGTCACTCTGTATTTTAGCATAATATTAAAGGGGACATATTATGCAAAACTCACTTTAGTTATTATAGGTCTATGGGCTATACAAAACATGTTCGTGAAGTTCTTTACACAAAATCACTCTCACATAAAGAGATCTCACCACCTTTATTCTGGACAGTTTTAGTCCCTTTCCAATATTAATTATATAATAATGTCAATAATTAAATAATTAAATGTGTCATTAATTGTTTAAAATGGGAAGTAAAATGATAAATAATTACTTAAATATGTCATTAAATACTTAAAATGGGAAATAAAAACATAATTAATTAAATGTGGTTTTAAGTATTTAAAATTGGAAATAAAAACTTTGTTAATTTATTAAATGTGGAATACATAATTATTTCACTATGTATTTCATTTTTATCTTTCAGTCTGGCCCATCAAACAGAGGGCAGAACAAATGCTGATCAACTCAAGATGATTGGCTGTCTTGAGTAGATCAGCATTTGTTCTACCCACTGACTTTGATGGGCACGTGAAACAGAGGCGCTATATGTTCGATCCAAGTCGGACCCAGAGCAGGATGAACACAACACTTCATGAGTGACTTGCCTTTGCCTGTAGCCACAGCGCTCGGCGTCTTATGCTTGCTCGTAAAACCAGCAGACAAAAATGGCAGTTCTTCATCTAGTGTGTGGAGGCTCGACAGATGAGGGGTGGTTCTATGCAAATTTCTCCATTATTACGTCACAAACGGCTCCCAGAAGCATATGATTCCTGACACTAAAATCTTTCAACTGATTCACAGAAAAGGGATTGATGTTTTTTGCGCTTGGGGTGTTTACAGGAGCAGTAGAGACCCAAATGGAAATACGAAAGGATGCAAAAAGTGAGTTTTGCATAATATGTCCTCTTTGAAGATATATCGCTGGTCTGAGATATTTTGTGGATGAGTCACTCTCAAATATGTACAAAAAATATTGGAATATTTTTGAGACACTCAGGCTGATATCTACTGGTTTATGGCATAATTTATGGGAATGCCTGATGTTTATGTTGAACATTCTAATTGTGAACTAACGGGACATGTATTAACCTTGAAATATGGCATCTACTAAGGTCACATATTCTGCATATATACTTCTCATCTTGTAAAAGAATGCATTTAAATTGTATATATTTGATTTAAATTAAAATACTCCAGAGTGTGGCACACAGTCCTCAGCAGAAGCAAAAAGATGTTATTACATCAATGATGTATTTCTGTTAGTATCAGGAACTATCGACCTATTCACTGAAAGGACCTAACAAGATTTCACCTCAATTGGCCAATCACCTACAAGTGAATATAAGAATACACTCAAAAGCACACTTAAAGCTGCTTTTAAATTTATTTCTGTTTCATTTCTTGTCTGTACCTCCTCTCAGCTTTCCTCTCCTAGTCCTTCCCTCTTGTCCCCTCCCATTCATATTTACTCTACAGAAAAAACAAAAAGGGATAAGGACCAGAGACAGGACAGGAAAAACAACATTCAACAGTATCACCTGTCCTTCCTATTTAAATGAAGGTGACTTTTTGGATTTCTGTGTAGATATACCTTAGAGCTGTTGTCAGGTAAAACATCATACTCTAGACAATAGTCTCTAACAATTTTTTCTTAAGAAATAATTTTATGGAATTTGTATTATAGAATTGTTTCTCTTTATATTTGTGTTTATGGCATTTATGGGCATATTTGTTCCTCCTACAGCTATTTATAGTTTAGACAAGAAGAGTGATGTCTGCATCTTTTAATTTATCATCTCCAAACAACATCAGTTTTCTGAACTATTTTGAATTATGTGCTGACCAAACCATTGGATACTGGCTCTGGTCAGGATTCTGTGTTGCCTCCTTTCTGCTGGGGTTTCCTGCCAGTCTGATATTAGTACTGGAGCTTCTCCGTAGACGAAGACAAAAAGCCGCTAATGACATATTTATGTTTAACCTCACTGTCATGGATTTGACTTTCACAGGCATTATGCCTATCAGTGTCTGTAATTACATGATTTGGTACAATGTAACGTTTGAGTTTTTTCTAAATTTCATTTACAATTTAGCCTTGTGTAACCGACCCCTATTCATGGCTTGTGTTTGTGTGGATTGTTATTTTGCTGTGGTGCATCCAATAACCTACAAGACCAGTAAGACAAGCAGCAGTATAAGAAAGACAGCCTCAGTTACAGTCTGGCTAATTTCAGCAAGTTTCGGTTTATATATGGCTTTGGCACCTTGGAGTTTCTCATCTCCTTTGTCCTCCATGCCTTTCATCACATCATTGCCTGTTATCACATTCTGTGATGTTTCAATACTTAGAGCACTGAGAAAACCAGATCCATCAGCAAACAATAGCATACATCCACAGAAGAAGAGAGCATTTCATGCCATTGTTAATAGTTTTGTTATGACATTTCTTGTCTATCTACCACCATCGGTTATTTTCTTGTTTGGAGTCATGATGTATATGACTGAGATAAATTATCTCTGTAGTTTAGCCGTGTTTGGATTGTGCTTCTCCATGGCTGGGTGTGTTATCATGCCCATCCTCAATCTGACCTCTCTGAGTAGGCTGGTCTTTTTAAAAGAATGGTCGAATAAAATATTCTTGGCTGTAACAATGTCATTTTCCCAACACCTCAATATTGGTTAAAAACAGGAATATTATTAACCTGAGATGTAAGTGTATCTAACACTTTCTCTGTATTTTTGGAAGGAATCAATATTTGATAGGAAAATGATTTTCAAACAATGCACTTGACTGACAGAATGATGAACTGCACTACCACTGTACACACAACCACACAAAATTTGCATAACATGCAACCTTCTGTGGAAAATTTTTTGCAATGCTCTATATGTGTATCATTTACATTTATAACCAGTTTGATCTGTTATGAATGGTAGGACAAAATAAATTATAATCTAAGCAGAGCAAAATTAACATCTATGCACAGAGATTAAATTGATAACCCCGCGCCACCATGTTCTATGATTTGTGTGTTGCATATATCAGCCTTACTCTATTAGATTTAAAGAAATAATTGGTCACCCAAAATTACGTAACTCTGAATAGTGGATTTATTCAATGTTTCCATTGAAAAAGTACTGCTTACTAGTAATGGTAATGTACAATTGGGCTGTCAAAATAAAATTTGAAATTCAAATCTTCATTGAATTTTTGTCATTTGCTTGCATTATTGTATTTTATGGTTTTATTATATACTATTGCACTTAAATAGTAACTACGTCCCACAACGCTTTTTAATAGTCAAAATGAGTGAACCCGTGTTTGCTAAACTCATGTTACCAATTTACTTTTGCAGTACATAGCAAATGTTTTTAGGTAACGGCATTTCCAGTAATTTTGTGGTCAAGTAACAATTATACAGACATATGACATGTTTATCAGACACAAATCAGGCAGAACAGTAGAGAATGAACTTTTAGCCAAAAATGCATGTCATGACAACAATGAGCCTTTTGAAACAAGATATTCACGGGACTGAAAAACATTTGTGAATTTCATGGCACTTTTGACAATCTAGGAGATCTGATGATGCAGAGTTTCTCAGCCATAAGCTATCGCATCTTTCCGTGGTTTCAGGTCCTGGAGCCTCCCTGCTCTGCCTGTCTAACACTCTACTGACAATTTCTTTTACAATACTGAATAAAAAAACTTTCATCACGGATCCAACTGCAACTCAAATAATAAGTCAAAAGTAGATACATTTCCACGAGAAAATGCGAAGTGTGATTGCGCGGTTGGTAACGGTGGTTGTTGCTAGGTGGTTGCTGTTGTGTTGCTAGCTGGTTACTATTGTTTGCTGAGGTGCAGCAGTTACATTTTTATGTCTCCAACTTTAACTGTTTTACTGTCTGTGAGGGAAGTTTTAAAGGCAGACATCTGGTTCCGGTGAGCACCAGTTCTGACTAGCTGAATGTCTGCAGAATGGAGCATCTACACCAAACCCACTCTAAACCTCTCCGTTTACACCCTAAATACTTTGAAAATGAAGTAGAGTTCCCTTTAAAGAGGGGAGGAGGGTATACACAGACAGGGTATACTCACTCTCAAACTGAAGAACCCTGTAGAAATGTTATTAGTTTCTGTATTACTTGCTCTCTTCTAATACCCCCGCCCCAAAAAAAAAAAAAAACCCCTGAAAATCTGTTAATATGTTCTCAGTTTTTTACTGTAAAAATCCCCCAACATACATATTAAAGCTTTTGGAAAATTTCAACTTACACACATATTAGTATTGTAATAAGATTTATTAAAAAAAAAAAAAATAGAACAATGTACAAATATTTACGAATTACTTAAAGAAGTCTGTCCCAGGTGGAGTTTATGTATTTACAGTAACTCTCAGTCTGTGCTGCTTAAAAAGCTCCTCTTACATGCAGACACTCCCTCACACTCACACACACACACACACACCACACACTCATACATGTAATTGACTTCTCGTACCACCTGTATTTCCACCTTTTTTATGATCATGAATGAAAATGTATTCTGTTATTTTGACTTTTAAACAACACCAATTTTAAAAATCCATGTCATTTTAAAGTTCTGAAATCCGTAAATTTCACGATTTTTAAAAGCCTCCGCTGTTGACCCAAACACGCAGGAGCTCCAGATAAGGGTGTCCTTTTGTATATAAGCAGTGGTGTGCTTATTTTATGAGGGTTAGTTGAGTAAATAAACACATTTTTCACCCACAGTGCATGGACAAAAACGGTGCATGGCAGGGCTACGCGCATGTGTGCAGAGACAAACTATTCAAGAGAGCCAGAGAAAAATCTCTGGTTAGCACAAAACTTGCTGGTTAAGTTAACCTGTCACTCTACCACATTTTACTGTTTGTCATACACATTCTTCACCTAGAAGAGATTCAAATCACCTAACAGAGCTGGCTAGCATTTTGGCTAACTAACAGTGCTAAAACAAGCATTTTTTAAAAACAATCACAACAAACAATTAAAAACAATCACAACAACCAGAAACGACTCAGTTCATTATTATGTATTGTTATTGATGTTATTAATGCATTAATAACAACTAAGAGGTCCACTAGAGCAAAAAACGGTTGACTTACACTCTCAAACTAACAAGCGTTCTGGTCTCCTAAGGCCATGTGTTTAGCAGCTGGTTTCTACTCTTCTGTCTGGTGGAGACACCCAAACACTGGTTTTATATGCAAAACACTGTTTCTATTAAAAGAAATCGCACATGGTGGATTTGAACTGCAATCTTCTGAATGTACGGGCTTATGGATAAGGACAGCTGAAGGCATAGCAACACTCATATCCCGATTATCCTTAAGTGAACCATGACAAACAGTGACATGTCTTTTTTATATAACTGAGCTATTTAAAAACTAGATGCATTACCATGAGTGTGACTGTGCCAAGTGTGATTGTGAGGTTGTTATTAAGCCAGTGTTTGGAGATACCCAAACATTAGTTTTATGGGTAAAAATAAGTTTGTGTAAAAACAAATCTTCTCACCTAATGGATTCAAACTGGTGATCTTCTGATTCAGAGGCCGGCACTTTAGCTCTGTACCACCAGAGGGGGCAGGTATTTGCCAGCTCTTATCAAGCCATTTATGTGTAAAGATGGCCGAACAAGTAACAGCATTCACAGGCTGATTATCTTTATTTAAACAGTGACGTGTCTTTTTTTAATAATACTGACCTGAGCTTTAGTGTCAAAGTCTTTTTTTTTGTTGCTTTTTGACCATTTCCGGCCTCATTATCCATGACATCACAGACTCTCTATCCAGCAGATTTTAAAGGGGACTTGACCATCCTCTTTTTCTCCCTGTATACTACAGTGGTGACTCAACCACAAAAATTGATTTTTTAAATGATC
This sequence comes from Bryconaethiops microstoma, assembly GCA_037577275.1. Lineage (NCBI taxonomy): Eukaryota > Metazoa > Chordata > Actinopteri > Characiformes > Alestidae > Bryconaethiops > Bryconaethiops microstoma. Next base: position 8,078 of record JBBJLS010069842.1, read on the forward strand.
AATACTCTGCCCCTGATCGTCTGATCGATTAGCTGCGTACACACACACACACACACTGAGGGGCTACTAATGGACATTTTTACATCAAAACAATGCCGCTATTTCAAAAACTGTAGGAGAAAAAGATGTGCCATAAAAATAGCAATAAAACTTGAAAACAATTCTCTCCTGAAGAAACCCAGGCTTGACCTTGACCCTGAACACATCAGAATCTTCTTTGACTTGACTGATCCCACCTTTCACCCAAGGTGAGAAAGTTAAATACATTTAGCATATCTCATTGTCTTGTGTTGCCATTGAAGAGCAGAAGGCTGTTCACTGAGATGAGATGTTATCTACTCATCGCCTGATTACATTACCTTCAATTGTATAATAAGTGGTTCCATTATCCAGCCAAACCCTAATATGGGTTTTATGCCAGCTTGTGCCAGCGAGAGCCTCTATCTGTCCCAATGCCAGTTTGTGCCAACAATGGCCTCTACCTATCCTTATGACAGCCAGTGCCAGCAAGAGTTTTCACCTCTCCTTATGCCAGTCTGTGCCAGCAAGAGCCTCAACCTGTCATGCTAGCCTGCAACAAACAAGAACCTCCAGCTGTTCTCAAGTCTACCTGTTCTCAAGGCAGCAACAAATGAAACATAAAACAAAGACCTGAAATGAAGTAGTCAAGTAAGGAGTGATAGGCACTTCTTTTTAAACATAAAACATGTTTATTCACTCATTACCAAACTGTAATCATCCTCTGCCCCACAATAGTAGGCCGTCCATTCACTGGACATGCTCTTATTTTTGCAGCACCTGATAACATTGGCTAAAACTACATAGTAAGAACTTCTACCTGTTTGCCAGCCAGATGCTTGTCTCTATGCCATTTTCCCCAAGCAAGACCCTTCACTTGCATGCCTGCACCAGCAAGAGCCTCCACCTGTCCTCAAGCCTGGCTGCATCAGGCATGACCCTTAAGTTATGTAAATCAAGAATATAGACACCGATTCTGACATCTGACTGAGTGATGGTGCTCTACTCGTTTCCTTCTACCATTTATATATTTATACTAACCAGAAGGTACAAAGTACAATGCTGAGCATATTTTGTCTTAAAAGTGTGAAATATGTAACAGTGCAGAACAACAATGCCAGTGTTCTTGCTTACAAACTGTTGACTTAGAGTATCACAGGTAACTAATGTGTAATTTAAAATGGTTATTCGGGTTATTTTTACAAACATGTTCTCTGAATGCATGAATGGATTAAACACTGGCTACCTACCATGTGTGCACTCTCCCCGTCCATTTTATCAGTTCCACCAACCATAACTATAGACTGACCTAATAGTGACAGACAATGACACTGACATAAGAATCACATGTTTGTGTATGGGTATGTGTGTACCTATACGGTCAGTGGAGCAGATAAAACGGATTATGAGTGTAGATAAAAGAAAGGTGGGCCTGATAAAGTGTAACATCATTCCAAATTTTTAAATTGTATATTTATTTAAATTATTAAAAATAATGAATAATTGTTCAAAATTGTGTGGGGAAAGAGATCCTGCATAAACTCCACTATCTTTAGGAAAGTCTGCTCTAATCTATGTCACTGCACAGTAGGAGACAACCACTCACATGTGCTGACCTGAAAACATCAAGCACCACCTCATGAAGACAAAGATAAGATAAACCTTTATTAGTCCCACAGGTGGGAAATTGGCTTGGTCACGGCAGAAAGTGGACAGTATAAAGTTAAGAGCAGCATAAATTCAGAAAAACAATGGAATAGAATAAAATACTATGTCACAGTACAGTATAAAATAGAATGTTCAAATGTACAGCCAAAAAATGTACGGTATAAAATCTAGGAATATAAATATAGACATCTGCATTGTAAAAATATACATATATGTATGTAAGTAAGACTAAATGTAGACTTGGCAAGTTGTATACTTGTACACAATGGAGTGACAGGCCTTGACAATAGCATTAGAAATGTAGATAAACACACACACACATACAGGTATACAAAGGAGTGGCAGGCCTTGACAATAGCATTAGAAATGCACGAGAAAAATTTAACATATTAAATTGCACATTCAAAATTGCACATTCTGCCCAGCATTAATAGCTTCACCCAAAAATTGCACACGTTGCATCAGAAAAATTGCACTTAGTAATATTGCACAAAAGAGAAACTAAGCGAAAGCTACCATGGTGTATTGGATGTGTGTGTTTGTTAGTCTGTGCGTGTGTGGTCATCTGTAAAGTCTTTGTTTTGGAGTCTGACAGCGGTTGGAAGGAAAGACCTGCGGAATCTTTCCGTCCCACATCTTGGGTGCAGCAGCTGCCACTGAAGGAGCTGCTCAGTGCTGTCAGAGTCTCCTGTATGGGGTGGGAGATGTTTTCCAACAGGGATGACAGCTTAGCCACTATTCTCCTGTCACTCACCACCTCCACTGGGTCCAGAGGGCATCCTAGAACAGAGCTGGACCTCCGGATCAGCCTGTTCAGTCTCTTTCTGTCCCCAGCAGAGATGCTGCTGCCCCAGCAGACCACACCATAAAAGATGGCTGAGGCCACTACAGAGTCATAAAAGGTCCTCAGGAGCAGGCCCTGCACTCCAAAAGACCTGAGTGGTTGTAGTGGAGGATGTTTGTGCCTGCGGAAGTCTAGTACCAGCTCCTTGGTTTTTCCAGTGTTGATCTGGAGGTAGTTCTGATGTCACCAGTCCATAAAGTCCTAGATCAGTTCTCTGTACTCCCTGTCGTCCCCATCAGTGATGAGGCCGACTATTGCAGAGTCATCCAAGAACTTCTACAGGAAGCAGTTGGTGGTGTTGTGAGATAAGTCTGCAGTGTAAATGGTGAAGAGGAACGGTGCCAGAACCGTTCCCTGTGGGGCCCCCGTACCGCAGAGCCCTGAGTTCTGACGTACTGTGGTCGTTTGGTGAGGTAGTCCAGTATCCATGTGGTGAGGTGATGATTCACTCCTGTGTTATTTTTTCAAATTTTTAAGTTCAATCACACAAAAAACGAGTTCATTCATTTCTGCCTACTGGTTTCTTTCGTGTTTAAGATACTGCCCTCTACTGGATCAACCTGGATAAAAACTGGTTGAAAAAATAATAATGATAATAAGAATAGTAATTATATATATATAAATTATATATATAGTAATTATACATTTAAAATGCAGAAAACAAGTTTTTTATTTACTAGATTACTACATAAAAATGTGAGATAACACAATATAATTTACAATTATAAATTAATTTTTATTGTTTTTATCATTTTTAACAAAATAATTTTTATAAATGATTTTTATTATTTAAGGTTTTATGATATTATCCTAAAGAAACCTTAGCATGCGGCTACACAGCAGGACTGTTATTATTTTTGTCATTATTATAATAAACAGTAGTCCTGTGCTGTGTAGTTCCTGCCCCTGCTCCTCCTCTAATAATACTAATACTACTAATACTACTACTACTACTACTAATAATAATAATAATAAAGTGACAGTCCTGCTGTGTTTCCTGTCTCTGCTCCTCCTCTTCCCTCACTCTCTGTTCTGGGTCTGATTATGATAGGAGCTGCTCTCTCTCTTCCACGAACGGTTCGACTTTCTCCCTCTTTACTCTGCTGTTTCTTCTTATTTTCGGTTTAGCTGTTTTCTCCTCATCTTACAGCTCAGTTCGAGTTCTCCTCCAGCACTGAGTTACAAATGAAAACCTTAAAAACAGCCCGTTATCCTCCATCAGCTAGATGGCTAACGGCTAATGTTTTGGTTTCTTGCTAAGGGGCTAGCTTGCCGAGTGTATAAATAAGTTTTTATCCAAATCGGCAGTTTTTTAAAATATGTTTGTAGGTTTATATTTTGTGTATATTTTCTTTAAATTACGAAGAATAAACCATTTTGTATTATTTTTCTAAACCATTTTTATCCGGAGAAAAAAAAATCTTGCCATCAATATGCTCAGTGCAACAAGAGAGAGAGAGTAAAAAAGACAGGCAGCGTAACACTAACATCGCTTTAAGATTTAATGTGCTGTAAAAGTTGATACCTTATGAAAGTGACCGTGTTACATGCAATAAAAATAAATCCAGTAAAATAGCAGCAGATGAGGAGATTAACATTGTCAATTCACAGATTAAAACGGTTGAGTTCTATTGTTCAAATCCAATTCAGAACAGAATGACATAAAAACTTAAAAAGATCACCTACAGAACAGGAAGGAATAATATAGTCTTATTGCCACAGGCAGAAAGGAATCTTTTGCTGTGTGAGGAGGATGGATAGTGTCAGGAATGAGTTTATTAGTGGGGCAACTGGAGTTTTAGAGGAAAAGTCAGAGAGGTGAGCTTGTGTTGGTTTGGACATGTGCTAAGGAGAGACTCTGAGTGTGTTGGGAGAAGGATGCTGAGGAGAGACTGAGTGTGTTGGGAGAAGGATGCTGAGGAGAG
>JBBJLS010069843.1:2062-12532 GCA_037577275.1 Bryconaethiops microstoma
GGCGTTTTGGTCGTTATATAAGAACATGTCTGCTTGCTAAAGCTACACACACACACACACACACACACACACACACAGACACACACACACATATGGACATACAAACAGCAAACTCGCAGCACTTTGTGAAGCTGCTGGTGTTTTGAGGTCTTCTGCAATTCATACAGCTTAGATGGTCTTATATATGATGAAATATGGCCCCTTTGAAGATGAAGACTGAAGATCAGACAGTGTTTTTTTTACCGCAGCCCCTTTGGTGTAACAGTCAGGGTGCTTTGCTGCCTTACTGCTGCTTCCAGAAAATCATGGCTGCAGCACCTTTCCCCTAATGTGCATGTGAGGTGAAATGAATTTTGGAGCATCTGAGGCTGCTCACAGATCATACATGATGCAGATCTAATGTTTCTCAGTGAAGACTGAGGCTAGACTATGTCTATGCTCTTGGTTTAAAAGGTCAGACACTTTTTTTCTGAGAGAATCAGATAACTAGAGCGATGTGAGAAGGTGTATATAGCTTTCAGGCAGGCTTTTTTGCGACATTATGGCTGGAATTTTGTTCCTGTGCTGAGCTCCGTTGGTTCTAAAAAGTCAGAGCTGGCTGTAGTGTGTGCTTTAGTGTACTTTAGGTAAGCGCTGTGTTTGTGTGCTCTGGCAGCCTTGCCAGATGGTCCTGGGAGCGCGAGGGCGACCCGGTCTCGGAGTAGGGGAGGGAGACTCTGTTTGTGTGTGTGTGTGTGTGTGTGTGTGTGAATGGGGAGGGGGGATTTAGTGAGGCATGCAGGCTCAAATAGGTCAGAGTACAGCGCACTGTCAAATCCCAGCATAGGCAGGCTGATCAGAGTCAGGCTGTGTGTGTGTGTGTGTGTGTGTGTGTGTGTGTGTGTGTATGTGTGTGTGTGTGTGTGGTTCCCTCTTCTCTGAACAACCATGTGAATATCTCAGTGTAAAGTTGGCTTCAACAGTCTGTGACCACTTAAAACCCTTAAAGGTCGAGTGTTTGCACCACCGTGTTCCAACGGGAAAGTTCCCGAGATCCGAGCACTTTTATTTGTTTGCCTTTAAATAGACGTTCGACCCAATTAACCTTTTGTTTGCATGCCTTCATGAGCTCAGTGAACTTGTTTCAGGCTTTATCCGTCACTCATTCATGCAGAATTAGTCGGGGCCCTCACAATCACGTCATTAAACGCAATTACACAATTTCAAAATATCTTCTCTTAAAAGATAATCTCCTCAATCTTTTTGCAATGAATAACTTGAGATTTGCATAATGATAGTGATTCATATAATAAACTCTTCTGCTGCTCTCTTCTTACAGTGGAACAGTCTGGTGGACACACCCAGTTGAATGCATTTTTATGCACCTATTTAATGCTGAATCTTACCAAAATTGTAGGATTTTAATCTTTTTCAGTAAAGCATTTTGGAGTCTGAAATTTTTTTTCATTTTTTAATGTTTGTGTTTCTCATGAATCATCATAATACTCAATCAGTAATATAGTCAATAGTAACAACCTTACCAATTAGAACACAAACTTTAACGTTTGCCAGTTATTACAGTTCATAGACACTGCACAGTCTTGTCTTGCTGTTTTTTCCTCTCCAGTGCGTGTGAAGAGTCTGCTCATCAGCATGTGTGTAACAGCCATGAACAGCAGCAACTAACAGAGCTTTGTACAAACTCAGAACGCCTTTTGTGACCTGAATGACCAACATCATGTGAGTGAGGCAGCTGAAAATAAGCATCTAAGCAATTATGCAACTTGTTTCATGGACAGTTCATCTTAACTGTCAAGCATAGGAGCTACACTGTGCGGCCAAAAGTATGTGGACAGCCCTCCTATTATTCAGTTCAGGCGTATAAAAGGTGTTAACAGATATATAAAGTCAAGCACATAACAGCAGTGAAAATGTTTTTTCTAGAGTGGAGAACCACACTGGAAGTCTGATGGGTGAATCTGAGTTTGGCACATGCATGAAGAACGCTTCTTAACAGAATGCATCGTGCCAACAGTAAAGTTTGGTGGCGGGGGGATAATGGGCTGGACATGTTTTTCAGAAAGGGGTAATGTTAACGCTACAGCATACAAAGACAATTTATACAATTATGTGCTTCCAGCTTTGTGGCAACCATTTGGAGAAGGTCATTTCATGCTCCATCATGACTATTGAAATGGGAAGATGTTAACATATTTTTGTGTTAATAGTGTGTTTTCACCTGAGTTGTAAATACACTCTGAGGGGTTGAAGAAAAAAACTAATTTCATTTCTTACTTAAGTAAGTTTGCTTGTTAAAAGCGTATTTTGCTACCCAAACACAAGCTCTGCTTGGGATTGGTTAGGGTTAATTGTTATTGGCCTTATCTGTATGGCCATCTTTTAGAGCAAGGTGATTTGGGGTCAGAGTAAACACAAACTGAAGCCCAGAGGTGAGCCAGATGGGTCTAATTTAGAGAAGTAAACTGAGGACAGGGCGAGGATCAGTGCAGTGGTATTGGAGCGCCAGAGCCGCTGCAGCTCTGCAGGTATGTTCGATCAAAGTGCACCTTTAGGACCCGCTCAGCGAGCGAAACTAATCAGGCGCAACAGAGAAGGAATTAGACACTGAAGCAGGTCTGCACTGACAGCAGGAGCAGTTACGACTGAATTCAATCCGCTGCTTATTGTGCCCAAAAGATTGGCTTTACTCTCGTCTGTACTTTCTTACTTTTTTGCACATGAAAGCCTATTTATTTAACTTTAGCAAGACTATAGCTTTCAATCAGAAATTGTAATAATTTGGACATTTTGGATCTTGTAATTTCTTGTGTAAAAATGATTGTTTATAATTTGATATTGTGGCTGCTTTGGTAGCTCTTCGGGAAACTAGTATGGGAAAATAATTCATTCTTGCATTTGAATTTTGATTACTCAGCTATCACACTGAAACATTTGGTGTCACATTAAAAGATGTAAAGAGAAATCAAATGAATAAATAATGGCAATTCTTAATGTCAGTTTTTTTGATGTACATTTAGTAACAAAAGCTGCAATAAGATTAGGGCTTGGAAGAAGAGCTAGTTTAAAAACTGGGACAAAATTATCTGTAAGTATCAGTGAAAATTGATTTTAAACCTCAGGTATTTTAATGGTGACATTCAGTTAAATGTCGTACAGTCTGCATTTGCACCAGATGGGTTTAGATCCATGGCCTTTTCACACAGACCAAAACAGTTTAAGCGTGCACATGCACTTTTCGGCTACAACATTAAAACCATCTGCTTAATATTGTGTAGGTCTTCCTTGTACGAGCAAAACAGCTCTGACCCGTCGAGGCGTGGACTCCACAAGACCTCTGAAGGAGTTCTGTGGTATCTGGCACCAAGACATTAGCAACAGATCCTTTAAGTCCTGTAAATTGCAGGGAGGGGCTCTATTTTTTGGACTAGTTTGTCCAACACATCCCACAGATACTCAACTGGATTGAGAGCTGGGGAATTTGGAGTCCAAGTCAAACCTTGACCTATTTGTCATGTTTCTCAAACCATTCCTGAACGATGTTTGCCGTGTGGGCGCATTATTCTGCTGATCAGGGAATACCGTTGCCATGAAGTGGCGAGCTTGGACTGCAAGTGTTTAGGTAGGTGGTACAGAGTTGGCAGTTCCCTAAACCTGGCTCACTCCTCCTGCCTGTTCACTACTGTTTTTTTACTGCTGTAAGATATACTGTTTTTGACTGGTTGACAGTGGACCTCCAGACAGTTCACATTTTTCCACATCACTAAATTTGATTTGGGTGTAAAAAATATGGACTTTCTTAGACTCTTTGAGGACGTTTTAAAGCCAGTGACACAGCTGATTAGATGACTAGCCTCTACTCTTGTCATTTGTAACTCTAAATTGGAGCCACTTGTATTTTGCAGCAAATGATCTAGAACAATGACGGCTAACATTGCCACAAAGTCATGCTAAAGTGTACAACCAGTGTACTGCAAGGAAAGCCCTGAAAAAAGCCGGGACGCACTCTGAGCCTACTACCTTCCAATCACCATGTTATTCACCCACCTACCCCATTCATTTCCTTATTCAAGACTTATTAATGATCTTTAGTTGCCTGCACAAAAGCTGTAACAGTAATTCATTCTTTGCTTTAACCTTTTTGCCATCATTTTTCACACAATTCTTTTCTCCTACGTCTGTGTAAGACACAAAAATCACTTGACTGCTTTATGACTAAAATTCATGCTGCACTTCACTGGAAATGGTGCAGTTCTGCAGCTCCTAAATGAGCGTCACGAAGTCTGCGCACACATGACGAAACCAAGTGTCCGGCTTGGATGTGACATCGCTCAACTCATTTTCCTGGTATCATGTTTCTTTTTCTTGCATTTCAGGAAGAGCGAAGGGACTCCCTAGAATGGTAGAAGTGAGTTGTAAATGCAGCTATACAGGCTGGCATTGTTATCAAACACTAATGGATTCCTGAAAGTGCGGAAACGAGGGAAGTTTTTTTCCGTAAACACAACCTAGAAATAGCAGTGCATGGTGCACGAAGGGCCTGTCGTTGTCAAAAATAGGACACAACTGCACAAAATGTTCAGGAGTGAAGTGTTAGGAAGTGGTTGTGTCATAGGTTTTGAGGTTATGATTCATGTTCCTCATCCAATTAGAGATCCATTGGAAGAGCTTATAGGAAGCATCGGAGCTCAGGAGAAAAGACATTATGAGATGATGTTGGAACAGGAGACGAAGCAGTTCAGATGACTGAGATAGTGGCGACAGTATGGGGGGATGGTTTCAAAGACTCGGACACTTTTCATTCAACTTTCCGTGTTAAATGAAAATGGTCTGTTGACACATCCATTCCTTTTGTTTAAATGTTATGCAAGACCACTGTTCCTCTTGCATACTTCCCTAAGTGAAGCTTCAAATTATATACTATTGTTGCTGTTTCCGCTGCCCTGTAAATGGAATATATAAAAGTAACTGTATTTAAGCCAGGCTTGTCACAATTATCAACTTGAACTGTAAAACAAAAGTTGTTTTGTTTATTGAGGAGCTAGTTACTTTGCGTGATAGTGTGTAGTTAATTTCTCCAACTGCTGTCTGTTACAGAAAATTGAACAGGCCCATTCATATGCAGTCATCCTATATGCATATGCAATAATAAGTATTTAGTATACATATTTTCGTATATACTTTGATGAAGCCTTTTTTATGGGCTTTCTCGTTGCACATCTTTTTTTCTTGTTAAGGCAAAGCTTGTTCTTGTTCAGTTGGACACCCCTGATTTACATGAAGTATATGTTATAAAGGACTACGTGTATACTCACTATAGCATTTAGTAAATTATTTTTTAAATATTATATAAGAAAGGCAAAGCGTTAAGGTGATGACATTTTCTTCACTGATTTACTAATGACCAATTTCTTCAACAGTGGAGTGGAAAAACAACACTAGTTTTACAATCTGGGGAAGGTTCTGGAGACCCAGTGTGTGCTTTCGGTACATCTAGTGATTAACAGGTGACCTGAACCAAATTGTGCTTGTGCAGCGAAATCACCAAACTGTGCTTTTCCAGGACCGTATTTCTGAGGCCTAGAATACAGATGAATGTCTACCATTCATCCATCTCTTTCTTATTGTGAGCTGCAGTATACCCTCACTGCAACATATTTAGAAAAATGTTTCCTTTCATTCCAGCACAAAGCAGCAACACAGAATAGTATAATTCTGTACTACCGTAACAAATAGCTTAATGTATCCAGTGTGTGCATATGCAATTGCAATATTGGCCCTTGCAATACTGATACCACAGAACGCTGCAATATGCAAATGAGCTTTCTCACCAGTCAGAAGATTGATAATTGTGTATCCTGACAAGATACGGTTCCAGATGACCGTTTCTATGGGTTTCCAGGCAAATAAATCTGTAACAGTATTTTAGATGGTCAGGCTAGTATCGTTGCAAAGATGTATTAACACAAATACATTGACAGCATAATGTTCATCGCAGGCCAAGGAGTTATTTGCATATATGTTTTTATAAAAACATGTTTGAACAGTGTCTGTAAACCAACACCAAATGTTGTTTGGAGAGTCAGGTCTACAAGAAAGTCCAGATAGGTCTGCTTTTGGTTTTTGGAGCTTGAAGAATGGTTGCTTATGTCTGCAGACGTCCAGAAAGGATGCCCAGCCTGTTCGATTATACGGGAAACACAGGCCATAAACCAAAAAAAAAGATACACCCACACTCTCAACTATCATTCACCAAGCAATTAAACCTGGCCGTTACCATTGTAACTCCCATGATAGGTGACTGTGTTTGTAGTTAAAACAAAAGCAGTTTTTCATGAGGCCGTTAAGCATGGCATTGCTTTGATCATAGTCTTTGTCACAATTTCCACTGAAAGTTTCACAGAACCAATTTTCTGTTCCGCCTCACTCAGACGGGACTGCATTTGTCCATTCAGCAGCTCTGGTCTATAACCAGCACAACCTAATCAAACAATTATGGCTGCGAAAATTAAAAATGTTATATGTCTGTATTGTGATATAGCTCAAGAACTGTAACATTATTGAAGTTAATGCCGATGGAAATGATCCCCTAATAAAGTAGCCATTTGCAGTGATTATTTCAGTCATTAAAGAGAGAGCGAGGGAAAAAAAGACAATTTAAATCTTACATAACTTAGGTCTAATTCATGGTGAGCTCCAATCAGCGTTTCTGATAACCGACCCATACTAACATTTTTAAAACTGACCGTGATGTGTTCAGAAAGCAGACTAAAAGAAACTTTGTGAAGAAGACTGCATCATTTCTGAAGAATTCCCTATAGCAAAAGTAGGAAACATGACTGTACGCAGGTAATGAAGAGTCTCTGAGCAGACTGAGTCCCTGACGTGCTGAATGAGTCCAGGCTGTTTTCCGGCGAGACTTTGACACAACGAAAAGAGCCGAAGTCGAGTGTGTAAGGGTCTGTCTGCCGAAATCGTGCGAGCTGCTGCAGAGCTCCAGCACCACCTGACTCTCTGACCATCTGGGAATTTCAGTTTCATTCTGCTCCAGTTCCCCTGCAGTCTCTTGCCCCTCTTTTCTCTCTTTATTGCTCCTTTTCCCTCACTTTTTTCTTCTACTTTCTCTCTCTCTCTCTTTTTCTAGCCATCTTTATGCTAACATGTTCTCTTTCTATCTCTCTCTATCTCTCTCTTCCTTTGTCCTTTCTCTCTCTTTGTCCCTCTTTCTTTCCTTCTCTTTCTTTCATTCTGTCTTTCTTTCTTTTTCTTTCTCTGTTTGTCTTTTCATTCTCTCTGTCTCGCCCCACTTCTGTTTTTATTTCTCTTTCCCTTTATCTCTCTGTTTATATCCCTTCTCCCTTCTCCCTTTTCCATTCTTGCTCTTTTTTCTTTCTTTGTTTTCATTCTCTTCCCGCCTCTTTCTTCTTGTTTTTCTCTCTCCCTGTTTTTGTCTTTCTATTTTTCTCCCTTCTTCCTTGTATGTTTATTCTCTCTCTCTCTCTCTCTCTCTCCATAATTCAGAGTCTTTACTTATCCCTCCCCGTCTCTCCAGTGTGATCCAGTCCAGTCCGCTGGAGAAAGTTAGGAGTGAAGTTAACTCCACACGTCCAGACTGTGGATCTTCCCCTGCTTGTCTGCGCGTGGAGCAGGGTCATTATTTTCCGAGGTTCCGGCTGTTTGAATGATCCTAGATTAGGGCAGTAAATCTTCAGCTTAATTCCATCTCAACTACAGTTCAATGATCAGCAATTCAATTCAAAAGCAATTAAGTGTTGTTTGGAGCCGTCGGACTTGATTTGATTCAGCAAATGCAGGATATGATTCAGTGACTTCATCAATCGGTGTAGTACAGGAAACAGGTATCTCAGGTATAGTCAACATGTGCTTAACTTTCCGACGTAAACAGCAAGAGAAGTCCCACTTTGGAGTCCCATTTTCTAGGAAAGGGCAGCCGTGTTTGTGTGTGTGTGTGTATGTGTGTGTTAACATGTCTTTCAGTTTTAAAGATGCACGTTGCAAATGTCTACTACGACTGACTAGATAATTGACAGACGGACCGTTTGTCAGACATTCGTCTTTGTAGTGATAATGGACTCATTCGCCTACATTGGAAAACTGAGTTATCAATACAGTGCGAGCTGTGTGCCCAAATGCAAGACATGTGAATTGTCAGTCAATATTGTTTTGTGTCTGGCAAGACTATCCTATCCCTAACATATAGATGTATTAATCATAATCACAATATGGACTTTCAACCATTCATATTGCAAAAGGGTGTAATATGTAAATGAGCCTATAACCAACCACTGTTTGACGGAATGTGTGCTCTCCAGTCCCTCTCTTTGAAAACATCAGGAGAAATGTACAACAGTGTGGGGACTGTGGGGTGGAGTATGTTGCAGCCCTAATGAATAATAAATATATTGCTAAAACATTGCAAAAACAGTACTGTCAGATTGGACTTTCTGCAGATTTGTTTCCATATGTGGGCTGATTGAAATAGAGACCAGTACACCCTACACTCTCTTGTCATTTCAAGAGAGCTTAGTTTTCTGAGATATGAGCCCTTTAAGACAAACAAAGGTCACGCTATAACTGCAATATAGTCATAATATGGTATTTTGTCCAGATTGTGTAGTCATAGCATGCATGCATGCACGTGAGTGTGTGTGTGTGTGTGTGTGTGTGTGTGTGTGTGTGTGTGTGTGTGTGTGTGTGTGTGTGTGTGTGTGTGTGTGGGTGTGTGAGATACGTTTGCATAATAAGCCTCTGGGAATAGTGCCGGCCGCAGACGTGTGTGTGTGTGTGTGTGTGTGTGTGAGTGGGAGAGAAACACACTCTTCTTGCTGACTCAGATCTTGGCTGTGTGGTTTTGGACCGGTCCAGTACACATCTTTCACAGGACGTTCAAAGTGCCAAACTTCAAGTAGAACAGACAGAAAAGGAACTATAAACTAGACAAGACAGCTGGGGTTAGATCTGCTCTCTGCAGACGCTGCAGTCTGCCCAGCGAGAGACGTGGCACATTTAGAATTTATTTAACAAAACTTCGGTAAGTGTTTTAGCAAAGGTAGCTTATGAACTTCTGCATGTTTTCTAATATTGTCAGCTGATGGTTTGTGGTGTGTAGTATTAAAGAAAGGAAAGTACCCAGAAAAGTAGAGGCTTAGGGGAACTACCTTATTGCATTTCTCACACGTGGTCCCACATTCATGGTTAAGAGAGCATAACTGACCTTAGTCTCTCTGGGTGGGTTGCATGGCCCTCCCTCTTCACCAGTCACTTAGAATATTCTAGCCACTGTGGGTGTTTGTTAGTTGATGTAATACAACTGGCAGTGAGTGTTTTCCTCCAAGCTGGTTGAGCTACCCAGTGACACTGTGATATGAAAGATGCTGCTGGGGGCCTCGTGATTAGGGAGCTACTCAGATCAGAAGGTTGTGGGTTCGAATCCCAGCACTGCTAGTGGCAGCCCCCTGCTTCATTTGTTGAATGGGTTTAATGCAGAGAAAGAATTTCACACTGTTCACACTGTGATGGGCTGTGGTGTGTCCACACCTGACTATAAGGGCCCACTCTTATTACATGTCTCTGATTAAACTTGCTTGCCTTCACTCTCCCTGTTGTCTTCGTCATCTCACGCAACCTGTTTACATAATTTCGTCTATGCAGTTACAAGAAGCGTTTCAGTCTGGACTGCATTTTGAATTATGCCAGTCGCAACATTTAGATATATGTCAGTCTTAAAGGCACAGCAACAAAGTCAGCCTGTGTAAATCTAAGGGATAAAGAAAGGTTGAAAATTGGCCATTTAAAGATGAAATACAGTGTTTGGTCCATGAAGGCACACAAACGTCAAACACCTCAGGCCTTGCAATAACACCCAGTTCAAATGTATGTGAATGGAGGCTGAAGGTGGGGGCAGGGTGTCCAAGCCACTATTTGTTAACTTATAGATGGATAAAATCACACTCAATCTCCATTTGAGACATTTTCGCCACTCTGAAGTTTGCCATGGCAACATATGCATGATGTCACTGATTGATTCACATTAGTTACCGTATTGGCTCCCTGTGAAGTACAGACTGACCATTATTTAACTCTTTTAATCACTGCCTCTGTTATTTCATCTTACTCTCCTTCTTTCTCTTTTGCCTTTTCTTAACTCTTATTTTGAATTGAAAGTTACAAAAAATAGCCTGGTGTGTTTTAAACAACTGAAGACACGTATGTGTGTGCGTGTGTGCGTGTGTGCGTGTGTGTGCGTGTGTATGCGCGTGTGTCTGCGTATGCGTGCGTGTGTGTGTGTGTTAGATCACGAGGATCTCTCAGGGTCCACCAGGCTTTCCCTGTGCTCAAAGCACACATTGTCTATGGGTTTCTCTGTTTGTAATCATGTTATCTATACACACACACACACACACACACACACACACACACACACACACACACACACACACACACACACACACA
>JBBJLS010069844.1:0-12531 GCA_037577275.1 Bryconaethiops microstoma
CTCACGATACCGAGTTTGTCGACACGTATTTTGAGATTGGTCTCAAATGTCTGTGTGCATGATTACCTGTTCTTCACGTACTTATACCCTTCGTGACGTCACTTCCGATGCCAATTGACGCCACGTGCCCTGGTGCGTGTGACATAATTACTCTTTACCTCCTGAAAATGTGATCTCACTGCTCATTACTTTATTTCTACATTACCCTGTAGGCTAGTCTTGCATTGAATTTAGCCTAGGATTAGCTTCAGGCCCAATACACTCTGAACGGACTGGCTACTGATGAGTGTCGGTGGTTCTCACCTATATAGTCAGGGCAGTGTGTATGGCACCATTAGCTCTAGTTGATCCTCCTCAGTGTGTTTTGGCTGACTGAGCGTAATGAATCAACCTTGGCAGTCAGCTGTGAGAGAGAGTGCATGAGGACAGAAATGAAAGCAGTAAAGAAACGAGTGCATGACAACGACACTCTCAAGAGGGCACACTCAGAGAGAAGCCTAATGTTTTTATCCCATTGCAAGTATTAAAGTTTTAGTAATGGTCATAAATGTTGTTGCTACTTGAATGTCCAAAGTTTTAAACAAATAATAAGTGATTATAACAATAATGTTATGAATGAATACACATGCACAAGAGCTACAAAGGTACTGTGATAACACCATAATAAAATACAGCGTGGGATATTCACTCATATTGTGGATTTTTAAAACTTTCTGTCATACAATCATGAACATGCACTAACAACTTTCACTTCACTGTTTAAGCAGTTCAGTTTAGTTTTATTGGTTACCAAAGGGTCAGTACAATGAAATGTGTTGAATGAGTGGTAATGACAAATAAAATACTGCATGTAAGATAAAAATGTAAAATAAAAAGGGTATAAGTTATACATAAGAGATAAAAGTATGTACTCATAAGACAAAGAAGATTAATGTGTAGTAGTAAATCAATAAGTGTATGAAAGCAGTGTTAGTTGGTCATAATGTTGATTGGGAGGGTTAAAAAATTATATCAGTCGGTCACAAACTGTAGGACCATATTTAAAGTCCTGCCAAATCTTTTCTAAAAGACTCCCAAACCAAACATATACAAAGTATGAACAATCTTACCTGTAGGTCCATCACAAGGGCTACTAATCATTGGCAAATTAACCTTTCAGTGTGTGTGTGTGTGCACGCTCGCATGTGTGCATGTGTGTGTGTGTGTGTGTTGCTGAGGTCATAGGACCGCATTACCACCTCCAACAGGCATTATTTTCTGCTACCCTAACTCCGAATTGTCCATTATCACTTACTTAATAATTACCAAACTCAAAAAAATTGGGTTGCAAGTTAAGCATAACAGATTCTTCTCATTATAACTCTACTTACATGATCTGACTTGAAAAAGAAGTCAATACAACAAATATGAACAATGGTTGCTTGAAAGGGACAATTCTAT
Organism: Bryconaethiops microstoma; assembly: GCA_037577275.1. NCBI lineage: Eukaryota > Metazoa > Chordata > Actinopteri > Characiformes > Alestidae > Bryconaethiops > Bryconaethiops microstoma. Next base: position 1,441 of record JBBJLS010069844.1, read on the forward strand.
GTTTGAAAAATGCAGTTCTATCACTGGAAAATGCAATAGATGGCTCAGAGTTTTTACACTTATAATCGCTACCTAGATGTGACAGTGCTATCCAGTTAAATAAATCCCAGTGCTTTTGGCTACCATTAACTTTAACAGGCTAACTGACTCACATAACTTCTACAAAACAATTCACACAAACTAATGCAGTGTCGTTTCATACATCATATTTGTTGACGACTGCAGAGCCCTTTTCTTCCGCAGTTAGTTCAGTTTGTTCTGTTCTCTGATGGGCTGGCTATGATCGGCTGGATGGCTATTCAGTCAGTCTAACCTGACCTATAGTACACACTGCAGATTATAAGTTAGCACTGGAGATTGCAGGCTAAAAGCAATTAGCCCCAGTATAGACCAATATAGGAGATGTGTCACTTTATGTATTGCATCACTGCACATTTCACTGAAAGGTTGTGGAAATCTCCTGCTAATGCCAGTTTTGAATCACCCCCATCTTAACTGAAACATTTTCTCACAACTTCAAGTTGGTGCTGTTGTTTATTGGTCCAAAGAAGTCCAACATAGCTCATTCGTTAACAGCAAATAAAGCCATGTGGATACCAAAAATTAAACCATGCTTTGATTACTTTTGTCCTTTGAAAGAGAGTGAGGGATTTGCTCGTCTAGTCCATGGATACCAGCCATTCTGTGTGCGACAGTACTGCGCACTGAAAGTACAAACACTTAATCTTAACCTTTAGAACTCAGAGCGTAATGTAATAACTGATTTTTAACAAATAAAAACAGTCTAAAACCAGTGTTTGTTCTCTTACATGCTTGACGTTAGCCACATGACATTAGCATCTGCGCTGCTTGGCCGCTCTCTGGACCCCCACTCCCCCCCCTACGGGTTTTCCCCACCCACTTGTGGGTGGAGACTTCTCCCGGTTGTGCTTCTTTTGTTTGTTTTTAAGACCTAAAACAAAATAAATGTGTTTATTTCTGTTCTTGTGTGCATTTGTGTGTGACACCATTAGAAAAAAACGCAGTAGCAGTTATTACATCACAAAAACTTTGGTTCTACATGTCATGGAAACACTAAAGAAAGCTCAGCAGGACATCTGACACCTGAGCATCAACACAAACTGGGGGAACTTCCATATAAGGAGATATTTTGCCGTACAATGACAATTTACCGTTTGTTGCCTTTTTAACTCACTTTGCATCAAGTTAACAGTGTGTTACTTTCACCTCCGCACAGCTTAAACAAAGCAGTAGTAGCCTATTGGGTAAACACTTGCCTGTGAACCTGGTGACCACAAAGTTGTAGGTTTAAACCCCCACCTTCTACCATTGTGTCCTTGAGCAAGACACCTAATCCCCAGTTGCTCCAGGGGCACTATCCCTGTAACTAATGATTATAAGTCGCTCTGGATAAGGGTGTCAGTCAAATGCCACTTTACTTAAATCTCAAAAAGCTACAAAGTTAAAAAAACTTTCCTTTTATCATTTTAGAAGGAAATACTCAATCACAGCAAACACCATTTCACCATCCCTGCTTGAACATGCACTCAATTATGTGTTACTCACTCACTTTCTGCAACTGCTTAATCCTCACTAGGGCTGCAGGAACCTAGAGACTGTCCCAGGGCCGATGGACGCGAGGCAGGGACTCACCCTGGACGGGGTGCCAGCCCACCACAGGACGCCCAATTATGTGTTTTTGTGAACAGAGAAACTAACCAGCGGAGGCTGTCTTTATGCTGCTGGTGTTCCTCCACACACATGCTGCTGCAGCTGTCCATGTTTACAGGAGGTACATTCCTCACATGCTGAGAGGCAAGACTGTATAGATTATCCCCTCCAGCCCTTTTCCTTAATTTGTGCGTGCACGCGCTACCTGCAATCGCTGACCGCGCTACTTCAATAGTGAATTGACCGACACAGCATGAGTTGGAAAAGTGCCACCAACTTCACTGGCAAAGCATCTGTTGAAACATTTAATCCTGCTAACATGAAACTGACAGTTGTCAACTTTAACTAAACATTATTTTCATTTATAAATAGCTTTATAAGTTTTTCATTTCACACCAAAAGATTTTATTTTGAGGCAGCTGCTTTTAAACTGATTCTGCTGGCTCATTGCTTTCTCAGTTCATTAAAAAGAATGACAAAAACACACTGGCCATAACATGATGGGGAGAAAGACTGAGCAAAGGAGGGACCGAAGGGACAGAATAAGTGAACTAGGTGTTTGGTTTTCTACAAGAGGAAATGTATGATTTAAATGAATTGCGTGTATCTCTTAGAGTCATGTGAGAGGTGCAACACATGTCTGATTAAGCCAGTCACTATAATTTGATTATAGACTTTTAAATTATACTGTGTTACTTTACTTCATAACAGAAAAATAGTCTTTACATAACTTTATAGCACTGGTGAGACTATTACTAAGCAGAGTTGAGGCTCTAAATGCATGCTGTCCAGTCCTAGATCACTGCCTTTAAATGAATAAATATGCACAAGAATATTTGAAACACTCTCTCTGAATTTAATTAAAAAAATATTTCATCTCCTGTGGGTAGATCAAGAGGATATATTTGTACTCCTGTCAAGCAAACAGTTATGAAAAAAGAGAGGACAAAGAAAAGGACAGGCCTGCTTTAAATGTGTGCAGCATATCAGCCCTTAGCTGTACATAACCTTGTCATTTGCCTGGTGAAAGAATGTTCCAAGATGTGCATAACAGTCGAACACACCAAAGTCTATTTATCAGACTAACATGATCTTTCCATTGCATGCATTATTGATCATAGTTTTACCTTGCGAGGAGGTGCAGACTGTGGTCATGACAACAGAGGCATGCGAGGCATGGGAAGCTCATGCTCTATCTGAATCCCACATCTCCGACTCATACTCCGCGCTGCCTTTAGTTCCGTTGCCACAAGATAAAACATTTCCTGCATTGGGTAATGAACGGCTGCCAGTGACACTATAAAAGTACCAAGGGCAGTGGAGCTGTAGAGTAGCTAGGAAAAAAGCAAAGGAATATCGCTCTTGCACAGCTTATTACTTAAAGAAAACCTGACTCTTCTAAAGCAGAAACCAGCCAAGCATAAAAATAAGGTCAGCCTAATAATGCAATGTACATCATACATACCGCACATAACATATAGCTGGTGGTTATCATGCTGACCTCACTGTTTATTTCACCAAGATCGAGAGCTAATTTATTCTTGTTCAACACTAACGCATAAGGAAAAAGCAGAAAGCAGAAATGCAAAAGATTGACGCTGCAACAGGCAACCCAAAAAAAGGCCTACTTATATGGAATTGCTTTTTTTTAGCATCAGCTAAGGTGTAATGTTGTTACTGGATGTTGGATTCAGTATCAGTATCAGAATCAGAAAACATTTTTGAGCCCGGAGGAAATTGCTTATATGTTACGAATGAGCAGACACACAGACACAGAGACGAGAACGATATTAAATATAAAATCTAAAGTCTAAATAAAAACAGATAGAAATACTCTTATGCACTCTGAAATAGTCTGAAAAGGTCTATGATATATACACACCATGCTGGGTATTAATACTAAAGATAAATATTGTACAGTTAAATGATTTATTAGTAACACATATAGTGAACCCATAGAGAACCCACAATTAAGTATGAATTGTTCATGTAAATGTTGTGTTATGTACTTTGTTTACAGAACTTGCGGTTTATTGTTATTAAAAGCCACTGCAAGATAATGTTACCTGATGATATAATGTTACCGGATTTAATCATGATACTTCATAAAAGATGAAGGACAGAAGTTGATTTGAAATGTTTTGGAGGTTTGAGTTGATGTTTTGTCACTTAAAAGATTTAGTTATTTTGTTTAAAGTTTTAATTTGAATTAAAATGTTAGTAACACTTTATACTGATGACCAACTATGGCTGCTTTGGACATGCTCAGTTTGTTTTAAGTAAAGTTCAACAAAATTTCGATTAAATATAACTGACCTTTGTTTTGAATATAAAAGATGAAAATCTAACCTTAACCCTAATCCTAAACCTACTAATACTGTTGATAATCTACAAAGATTCACTTGCTGGTTTGTTAACAATTAAAGCATCTGTAGATAATCCACAGGGGATCAGAGTAAAGTGTGACCAAAATGCTTGTTACCGCACAAAGTTATTCAGTTATTCTCACAAGCCAGTGTCACCAAAGTTATTACCAGATAAATATTTGTCATATAGTCATGTTTTCCATGTAACAAGGATACCACAATGATAGTCATATCATCCTAGAAAAAGCCTGAGACTAATCTTGTGAGTTTCTCTTGTGAGTCTCTCTTTTACACTTTCAGGTACAGCACGAAAGATAAAGAGGTTTAATTATCAACTCGTTAAGCAAAATATTTCCTTGCTTTTGCACTAATTACTGCACAGCTGTGTTCTCTGTATTGCATGCTGTCCTCAGACAATAATTTCCCCTTGTTTTGCAGTGACAAATCAGTTTTCTGATGCATTCTTCAAACAAAGGAAGGGCTCTTTATTTAAAAGAAGACGGCTGTGTGTTGGTCATCTAGAAGGAAAGGCATTTAATACAGTTAATGCAGTTATTATACATTAACGTCCAATGGATTTAGACCATTTGTTCTCCAACAAAAGAGCAGCTCAGCTAAACACTGTTGCTCATTTAAGAAGTGAGGAATGCGTTAGAATTTAAAAAAGAAAACTTACACACTTGCTTAGTCAGGGGATAGAGGCTTGGAATGGTGTGTGAATATGTGTGAGTCAGTAATGTTTCCACTATGCTCTACTGGTACATATGTGAATAAACCTATAAACATACAAATCGCATAGAAATCAACTGCATCTAATTAAAATGGAATATGGGAATTTAATGCACATTGTTTAAAATAGTTATTTACATATTGTGTTAAAAATACATGATTTTTTCACAGCTGAGGTTTCAAAACCATCTATACTTTAGTCCATATATATGAAAACTAAATAAATTGTAAATACTGGAACTATTGCAACTACTGGAATTCAATGTTTTGGACAAAGTTATAAGGAGTGTTTCAGACAGGACTGCTTTTTGAATCCGTCTTTAAAACACAGTAACAGAAACAGTCTGTTTAAATCTAAGTGACAAAGTGAGATTTCTATATAATACAAAAAATAAATACAATAAAATACAAAAAAAAAAAAAAGAGAAAAGAAGAACACATGACCTTTAACTTCCATGACAAATACCAAATACACAAATATTTAAAAAGGAGAGCAAAATTCTCCAAGAATCATGGTTGGATCACTATGAGTTGGGATCAGCTGGAGTTTGTTAGACTCTACTACAAAAGACTCTATAGGGTTGTTTTACGGAAAAGAAGCCATTCAACACTGTTAAGTATGACTGAGGACCTATGAAGTTTAGTGACAGTTTTTTGTCCAAAGGCCTTGGCTGTCTAGTTAGGATTTGTGAATCCAAACTCACATTTTTATTATAAATCTATTATTATAGATCTTTTTTTCTAAAAACACACACTTTACGTAAAACAATATTCACTTTCTCATTTCCTACTTCGGCTTGACAAGCGGCAACATTAATAATGTACACATCTGTGTGTGTGAATGTGCGTGTCTGTGTTATGAATGTGAGTTTTAGAGAGACTGCCAGAAAGACTGAATTACACCTGCATACATCTGCACCTGTAGTACCTCCATGATGTTACACCTTCATCAGTGAAGCTGCTTAGCTATAGCTTCTAAGGTTGAGCCTGTGTGTTACTGTGTGTATCCCGTCCTCTCTGGTCAATTCCTGACCTCTTTCTCCTCCTGTCTTTACACATGACACAATGTGTGGGCCTGAGGAGCTGTCATCGGTTGTGTGGTCACACTCTGAGACAGTCAATATAGGGAGCTCACAGCATAGTTTCCAACACCCTTCCAGTAATGTCAGCTCCCATTATACTTCCAAAAATAACTTTCTATTGAAGGTGCTGTTGGGCTGTATTAGGTGTCGATCCTCTGTCTGTTATTCAGATGAACATCAGCAATGTTGTCTGAGCAATAACCAGCATAACTAAAAGGGCTGGATGCACTTTTTAAATCTTCTCTGTTTGAACCTTGGCACAGCACCACTGCTTCAAACCACCTGTTTCTATTGCCCTACGTGAACTTGCTTATAACACAGAGATTTCTTGTGCAATGGATCCCACATTTTAAAAATCTATGTTATGAAATCCCATAAAAAGCAAGAGGCCTACAGCTCATAACCTATGTATTAGTTTCATAGTAGTTTCCAAATTATGAGTCTTAAGATGAATAGGCCTGTAGTTTGAGATGACAAATAGCATAATTCAGATTCAATTGGTGCAGTCATGGCCAGATTAACCATAAAAGCTGTGTATGTTGCAGCCTAGGGGATCCTGCATCAATAGGTATTACTTTTTTTAAGAAAAAAAAAAAACATTTAGACCCTTTTCACACTTCATGGTCTGACACAGCAGAAGTTGTCATAGTAGAGAAACATCACAGCAGTAGCAGTGCTTAAAACAAGACTATAGAAAATTTCTCAGTAAAATATTTATAAAGTGTTTGTGTATTTTTCTTTCTTTGATTTTTGGTTACTGATTTGATATACTTACACTTCACCTATTCACATGAAACTTAGAAATAAGAGATTTGTGTCACTAGGTAAGCATGTTCCGTCATGCTAGCGTCACCTAAAATGGGATAGGTACAAAATGTTTTGGGGAATAGCTCACCATCAGTTTAGCCAAAAATTAAGACTTTGTATGGCAAGTTGGCCTCTCAGAGGCACATGATCCTTTGTGGAGTAGCCCCACCCAGAGAATTATGTCACAACAAGAATCTGTTGCTTCACTAGCCAATATATTGTGACATAAACCAAATCTGACACAATTTCATGACATTTCATCCAAATTGGATGCTGCAACTGACCCATTTCAGTATCTCAAGAACCACTTTATATTTGGTGTGCTTACATTTGCTCTCATCTCCTTAAGTTCCTTTTGGCTCACTCAACAAAATGCATGCAAATTCGTAACAAAAGTTTGAAGTTTGACACTGCATCACCTAATGAATCCAGGCCTCAAGGGTAAAGGTGGCATTTGGCCAACGCTCTTATCCATAGCAACTTACAACCATTAATTACAGGGAGCAGCTGAGGGTTAAGTGTCTTGCTCAAGGACACAGTGGTAGAAAGTGGGGGTTTGAACCTCCGACTTTTATGAGCAGCAAGTTCACCGGCCAGTGTTTTACCCACAAGGCTACTACCACTAAAGCAAGCAGCTCAGCTTCTAACTCAGTACCTCAGTTCAGGGCTACTTCTGCGCTCCTGACATGTCCCTCCTTAAAGTCTAGCAATAACCGTAAACCTCGGTTTTGCTGCTTTAGTGTCTTGGACCCTGAGTGGTAGAATGAACTTCCCTCTGAACTCTCTGCACGGTCAAGCAGTTCCATCAGCTCTGGTCTAAAAACACTTATCTTCAGGTGACAACACCTTTCTGCACTCTATCACACTCATCGTGTGATTTTTCAATAGTCTTCCCCTTTACACCTGCCCCCCCCCCCTTTTTTTTAGTGTCTCTATTCTTGCAGGACTTCAGGTACTTTTGTAACACTTTGGGTTTTCACTGTATGCACTTTTTGACAGCTGTTCTGCTTTAGATTAAATGTAAATGTAGAGCTTGTAGAGTGTGCTCCTCTCTGAAAATCAAATCTTCTTCACCAAGCAAACCAAATTCAACATATGGTGACTTCTTTCATGTCAAAGACGGAAAAGTGTTAAGGGACCATTACTTCACCTGTGTTCATGTAATTTTGTGAGATGTAATCTCAGAAAAAAACATGCAGGCAGGAATTTGTTGTTGCTTTGTGTGATGTCCAGTTAGGGCATATCATGCCCTAAGAACACACTCGCAGTTTCTACCAGGTTTTTGTGTGTGAGCGGCGGGAAGTGGAAGGGGGCTGGAATGAGGAGTAGCTTTAGAAAGTTGGAGCTTCAGGATTTTCTCTCACTCCCAGACTACTCTGATACTTTAAACATCCCAGCTACTCACACACTCCAGTTTCAACTTGTCCATTAAAATGTTATGCCACTAAAGCCAAATACGCTAAACGTTTAAGAGCCGTTATTTTTTATATTTACATTTTCACATGCAAGTTTGTTTATATTGATATTATGTACAAACAAATCTTCATTTGTAGAACTCCCAAATCATTTTTGAAAATCTTTGAAGGAAAGTTAGAGACTAAATACTGACGTGTAATAGTAGTAACACCTTGACTTTCTGTTGTTTGCTTTCTTCGCTCTCCTGTAGAAAGAAGCAGGTGTTATGATATCTCTCTACATCTCCACAGTCAACAGTACATTTTCGATGTGCAAGAAAAAAGGACAGGTGGGAGAGAACCTTGTTTACATGGCCAAAGTACTGGGTAAAGATCTAAATATATTAATCAAGTATTACTGCCTGCGGTCATGTCCTGCCAGTATTTACTAAATTTACTGTATTCTGTATAAAGTCTAATTAAAATCTAATTAATGTTGAAGGGTGCTATTGAAACCCTTCTACATTACAGCATTCATGTGGTGAAAATGTCTTCTTAGTGAAAAATTCAATCTTCATGGGCCAAGGGCATTTGGAAATAGATCATGTCAGCGTCACTTTCCTCTAGTTTCCTGAATTGATATCTCTCTTGAATGTGTTCAACAACTGAATAGGCCTTTAAACTTGCTTTCAGTGGAAATGAATGAAAGAATAAAAAACTGACAGCAGTCTCCAGCTCTTCTTTTTTATATTCTGGAAGCCTTTGTACTCAGCAAGGCAGAATGGCAGAGCTTATGCTCTTTGTTTACGTGGTATGTGTGTTGTACTGTAGTTATCTATTAAAAGCCAGAATAAATAACAAGTCCCTAATGAAGCAACCATCCTGAATACCTAAATTACAATACACCAGAGATACTGTGTGCCCACGCTTTTAAAACTCTCAAGTCATCCTTTCTTCCTCTTGCTTAAAAATCCACTTCATGTCTATACTGTAAACTTTTCTGCCATTCCCTAGTGAGAGCTCCATCAAAACTTCACTAATGTTCCTGAACAAACAGCCGGGGCTGACCAATTAAGGTATGCAGGAGTTCATAGGAGAGTGGTGTATGGAGCACCATGGGATGGATTGGGCATAATGACCTTACAGTGTAATGACACTGGTGGCCGATTGACTGTCAGTCTCTCTGTGCTCAAGGGAATGGCTAATTGCACCTCTCACACTCCCGTGTTTTCCCGTAGTGTGATGGGATGCCGATGCAGGCCAGGGCTCACTTAGCCGATCGATGAAAGGAGCTGCTAAACGCTGCACGCTGCACTCATGCTTCTATAACCTCAGGGCCTTTCCACTTCTTCTTGACTATTACAGAAACATTCATTTTCAAGAGAATATACAGTGACATCCACAACCAGTGCATACAAATAGAACTTGACTAGCTAGCAACTCCTTGCAGCTTATCACACATCTACTTCCACATCATGTCATGTTGAGGTCAAACTGTATATAACCTTATAAATTGTTAAAAAATAGTTTACTCATGCTTAGTAATTAGGCAATAAACACCTTAAAATCCTGAAACAACATGCATAACAGTGAGCTGTTACATCTGAGGAATATGGATTTCTGGCAGGAACAACGCAGGAAGAAGGAAAAGGTCAGTAACCTGCGTAATATAAGGCTTCAGAAGAACATTTAGCAAGTATCAGGCCTCTTTTTTTCTCTTTTGACTCATGTGTTATAAATGCTTGTTAATGATTTTTAAGGTGTTTATGCCCTAATTAATAACCACTAATAATCATTGGTAATCACATTTTACTCCATTATCTATGAATATGAATAAAAGTATAGACAATTTAGGTTTCAAGGCAGCCAATTAGTTTTGTAACTATATTTAAATATTGTATCATACATGCGAATGACAAAAGTAGTTTTATGTATTTTTTTTTAACTCACTTTGTATTGAAGCAGTGATTAAATTGTAAAAAAACAAACAAAAGAAGAGTGGATGGGCTTCTGGGCTTTTACCTTACATTGTGATAATACTGATTTTTAGATGTTTTTAGTTTCTATACAACATATAAGCCCTCTGAAGTTCTACAGTCATCAGACATTTTACTTTTATTAGAAATGTTTGTTACGTATACATTTGAAGACAAAAAACCAAATGCTTCAACCAGCAGGGAATTCCATGAAGAGAGCTTATAAAACAATGCTTTGAAATAGCCTCACTTGAGTTCACTAAACACTTCACTTAAGGCTGAGTGAGTTCTACCAACAAAAACCAGGTGTGATCTGCTCTCTATTCTTTCTTCTTGATATATATATATATATCAAGTAGCGAAGTAGTTATAAGAAGTAGCGAGTAGAAGAAACCAAGTACAGAAACAGAAATGAAAACATCAATATAAAACTTTTATTAACCATGAAATATTGCTCCACTGAATTTATTAAGACAGGAGCAAGCTGAGTGAAATACACAAGACTACAGGTGAAAGTGAGGGATATTTCTGAATTGTGTAAATGTGCTGAGATATTACTTTTGTACAAATCAGAATGATATAAACCAGAAATCAGTTATATTTAACATTACGCATTTTTGCATTTTTGCATTTTTGCAACTTTAAAAGGATGGCTGCTACTACTACTGGCGGGGGACCTCCTGTAATGGGCTTGTCTCCTGCAGAGCAACTGCGCTGGACCAAATGTGGGTGCCTCATCATTTTTAGAAATATAATTTTAGACATTTTCAAAAGTCATTCTCCCCTGTGAAACTTTACTGTATATAGTCCCAAAGCTAACATCTTCCAGGGCTGGGTAATGTCCTACCTCTCCAGGTCTTCCTCAGGTTACACATTCCTCAGGATACACATTTGAAAAAGCTGTATCATAAAACTGTATGATTGTTCCCCAGAGGCCCTGTAATGTTCAGCAGCATTACGTATCAGATGACCAGTGAAAACTTTTTGGGGTGTGTGTGTGCGTGTGTGTGTGTGTGTGTGTGTGTGTGTGTGTGTGTGTGTGTGTGTGTGTGTGTGTGTGTGTGTG
>JBBJLS010069845.1:0-12528 GCA_037577275.1 Bryconaethiops microstoma
CACACATACACACACATACACACACATACACACACATACACACACATACACACACATACACACACATACACACACACCCATCTTTTCCCTCCCTCCTCCACCTCTTCTCCCGGCCCACCTCTCCATTCCGATCACATCCTCTGCTTCCTCTCCCGCGCTGACGGCACACCAGGACTCAGCGATAAAGACTTTTCCCTTAATCGGTTTGGCTAATTCTGAAAAGTGCTGCGGAGCTGCATTGACATGTCAGAATTGAGTATCTATTCCAGACCCCGTCACAAAATATGTTGATTAATTAGATGAACACACGAGGGAGACATGTAGGGTACGAACTACCAGCTGCCTTTCTCAGACTGGGGTCACAAAGCAATTTACAAACGTCTGATGACACCATTGAAGAATAAAACTGACAAAAACGGCAGAATGGGGAGAAGCGAAAAGCTTCAAATTACAAAAAAAAAAAAAAAGAAAAATCTTTTAGATTAGATATATAGTCAACATGTACAAGCCTTCATTTGTAATCATAAAACCCTGATATAAAGCTCACCTGCAGTCAAAAACATTTTAGGACGGTTTAATGGAAATGGATTAAGGCTAGTCTTAAAATCCAACCTTAGAATGCGAGCGCCAATGATCCATGCCAGAAGTGCAACAAGTGGTAAATTGTCATAATACGGCAAAACAGCTCCTTATATGTAAGTTCCCCTGGTTTGTGTTGATGCTCGAGGTGTCAGACGTTTGGTGTCACATAGTAATAATAATAATAATAATTAAAAAAAAATAATAATAATAATAATACTAATTAATTTTTTTTTAATGTTATTAGGGTTTTAAAAAGTCATCACACACAAATGAACATAAAGGAAAAAAATGAACAAATTTCTTTCATTTTAAGTTTTAGAAAAACAGAAAACAAGATCTCTGAACCCGGAGAACTTTCAGGATAGTCTCCGCCCACAAGTGGGAGGGGAAAACCCGCAGAGGGAGGGGCTCCGGAGAGCCTGCCAAGAGAAAGAGCAGCAAACGGCAAGAGTGTAGGAGAACTAACACCGGTTCTAGATCGTTTTACACCGTTTATATTTACTGAAATCAGAGTTTACTATTGCAGGTCTAAGGGTTCAGTGATTAAATTATTATTTTAATTAAGCTTAAGAACACATGCAGTACATTCATCTTCTAGACTTTAGTCTTGAACAACGAATACAGTGTTCCAGATTCACAAGCTCTGCATTATTAAGACCAGGAAACGGACTGTAATGTAAGTGATTGTCATAAGAACATCCAGAGAAAGAACTACCAAGCCAAATGAACCAGAGTCTGGACAGAACCTTCTTTCCCCAAGAGAACATTTAATGAGAAAACTAAAACTTCTTAAGGCCGCCCTGAGTATGTTTACCAGCACATAGTAATCCGATGACTGAAACAGATCAGATTGGAGCAATAATGCGATCAACACTAAAGTAATCTGATAATGAGAAAATTCTGTGAGTCTATGAGTCACCCAGTGATCAGATTTCTAAATGTGTGACACAGTTTTAACAGACAGCAAACTGAAAGCACAGCACGACAAAGAAATAAAACAAATTTTTAAAAAAACCTTGTCCCAGTTTTCTTACTACAGAGTCCCTTTTAACTGAGAAATATTTATTTGGGAGTTCATATGACTTTGATCTTGTGATTTGATTTTTTTTTTTTAAGTGGTTATCACCATTTCATAGCAGTACAGTTAAAAAGGGGGTTAGTGTTCACTGGAGGATTTTCTTTTTAGTGTTCTGCATTTCCTCATGTACACAGATGTAGAAAAATGAAATGAATTATTTTATGGATGTACATGCGCTGAAAAATCCAATTACTGAGCTAAAATCCAGGTCTCTCTATATAACTTTTTGAAATTTAATCTTGACGATCTGCTTTTTACATGACCATGTGATTAATCAGATAACTACTGAGATATTAAATGGTTGTATGCAAATATGTATACTGAATATCTTTCACAATGTGATTTTGATGTAAAACAACCCTACCAAGTGATGATTCTCATATCCATAAATTATAGTTTTGAAAGGCAATTTGAAGAAATACCTAAGCATTTTAAATGAATGGGTGTAACTGTACAATTTTTAAAGTCAATTTGAAATTAAAATGGACATTTTAACCTTGCAGGTCCATGTTCCTGAGTTCCTCATCCTTTAAAAGACTAAATTATTCTTAAGTAAACGTGAAATAAGTTTTGCTTGCCTCTAAACATCATCCGACTAATTAAATATTTATATGAATGACATCATCATGCACCAGTCAGTGGGGAAAATTCATAATAACCAACGATAATGTTTCACCTCCACCACACACTATCCACACCCATCACTGGGAAAAAAAAACAAATGCTGAGAGACCCTCCCTTCAGTGTTTCACGGTACGGATCACTGTTAACGTTAACCATCATATATGTTAGCTCTTGCCACAACACAATAAAGTGGTGATCAATACATGTTTTAGACTGACAGTTTTGTTCAAATTGGCTTCTACCTCACAAAAATACCTCCACATACTGACTGGTCTTGTTGCGTTATTCAAAATTTAGAAAGAAACATTAATTACAGGAGATTTTTCCAAAGTACCCTTCAGAAAATCTACACTACCAGCCTAAAGTTGTGGCACACACTGAGATTTCCTACATTTGCATGTTACACACTAACATGCAATACCTTTAACATGCAATACCTTTAACATGCAATACCTTTATTAGCCAGAAAAAGTCATTTTTAAATAATCACTACTGACCTACAAAAAAAACCACTTAAAATACTTATTATGCGAATCACCAGACAAGTGTTAGGCATTTAAGGAGCTAATAAGTGCTGAAACAGTAACGAGTGCATTTAAAGTTAAAGGACAGTCTAGAATTTGACTCTGCATCACCAACAACCAGTTAATAGGAGTCAGACCTGCACTGTTACAGATTCTACAGATTCTTATGAAGGAAACTTGTATTTCACATATTTTCATTTGTTTGCCTAGTAAGAATTAAGCATTTACAGAAAACAAATAAATGACTTTTTTCATTTATATTTGTTGACTCAACAACTTTCCAACGTTTAACAAGAATAAAAATAGCTGCAGTTTATGAAATAATGAATATGTGGTAAAAACCTGTGGTGTGAAAAACTTGACTGGTGGTGTAGCTGCAAAAGTAGGAGTATTTGCACATTTGAGAGCATCTGCAAAATGGTGTGAAAAATCCTGCAAATGCCTTAACCCAAGAATTACATATGGAAGATCCAAAACCAAAACAAGTTTACAACTGAACGCACTCAACAGAAGCAAAACAATGCATGTCAGAGTGGCTTGACTGGAACCATTATGAAGATGGTGCATGTGTAAAGCATTAGGTTCCTCAAAAAATCTGCATTTGTGGAACAAATTACTGAAATATGTGAAAATGTGGGGCTGTTTCTGATCTCCAAAACAATGCATGCTTTGGAAATGCTTCGGAAAAGTCTCTCAACCATGTATTTGGTCTGCATGGTAGAACTTAACCACCACACTCTGTACATTGGGAAAGCATGTGCAGCAGATGATCAGATAAATAACTTAAGTGACTTTAAAGTCAAATCAGAAATGAGAGATCCCACAGGTTATAAAAAAAAGCAATTAAAACTGTAGTTACAGGTAAAAAGCATTATTTTATATTCAGTGGGAATTTCAAGCAAAAACTTTAATAGTTTTAAAAACTATTTGATTTTCATAATTCAATGACTATTATTCAATCACATGCTCAATATTCACAATAACACCAACTATTTGTTTTCTAGGTTGATAAGACCACGAAATTTGAAGTTATAGACAATACAACCCACTAGAAACTTGCTCGTCCCATGCTGATTTTATTGCTGTCCAAATATGAGTTAGAGGCAAAGCATTAAAAATGTTGCACAGACTCCCCACTGATAACCTAATCCAGTATGAATAGGGCTTTATTCTGACTTCTTAAAACATCAAGAGTATGAAGGAGCCTTTGGTGATGTGCAATATCACAAAAGCACGAAGCAAAAACGGTGCTGTGAAATGATCTTCTAGCTCTGAAAGCCACTGGCAGCTTCTCTAATGAACTTCAGGGCTGTCCTCAGTTATCCCCTGCAATGACTTTGGACTTCAGAATTATTCAATCCCCGATAATAACAGTCTAATTCCAAGTCACTTTTCATCTCTTTCAAAATCAAACAAGCTCTCTGTCCACATTTGTATGAAATAAGCAGCAGAGGCGAACAAAGGGGGTCGTAATTTGAATCTTCCAGTGAAAGCCCAGAGACCTCCTTACTGGTGGCTGCCCTCTAAAAGGCAACCAGTCGGTTCCAACGTAGCATGAAGCACAGAGCAGAGCACAGCAGCCTCACTTAGCAGCACAGATAGTGATCAAACCTGTAAACTGAGAACCATGAGGCAGCCAGACAGACTTCAACATAGATTAATGCATCCAATGCAGGACACTCTGCATTAGTACTAACAGCTTCAATCTATATTTAATATAGATTTATTTACTTGTTTAGAACACTAAACACTCATTGAATGAGAGCATTTAATCCATTTCAATGAATGAGTCAAGATTTTATATGATTTGTTGACATACAGTAGCCTCCAAAAGTCTTGGGCACATATTTCAAAACTGTTTAGACAGGCAGTAAATAAAACTAAAAAGATACAAATACAAATAGCATTATACAGTAGTGATGTTATGTTCAGCATATCAGTGAGTTCTTGTGGAAGTCCGGTATTACTATAGTTTCCATCAGAAATCCGGTTTGACTCAATCAGTCCTTCATTAAATTCAATCAGGAGTTGCTGATGGAGTTTCACAATTCCAAACAACAGCTGGAGGAACCGAGGAGGAATCTGGAACCGAACCTGTGTTCTCCTCACCAGCTCACAACATATCAACTACTGTTTCATAAACAAAACAAATCCTGGGGTTTTACTGCTTTTTTGTTTGTTTGAATTTATTCTAATGTTAACTTTGCTGGCAGAAAGACACATTAATTATCACATGTTGAGGAAAAATGGCTTTAAAAGATGCATAGGTGTCTGAGACTTTTGCACAGTACTGTGAATTTTCCGCCTCCATGAGTTATACCCAGAATCTGACCATCAAAACAATTATCTGTCTTGGAAGAACATATACAGAGAAAACTGAGGCGCTGAGTGTCTCTGTAAATTCAGGCTTGGTTAATAAAGCGGTGGCTCAGAGGATCTGTATGTCACGTGGGCTGAAGCTACACCGGGGTGAACAGTTAATAATCACAGATAATTACAGCTCTTTTGTTCATTGATCGCCAGATGTGGTGCGAAGCAGAGCGGCAATGCAACCTGTAATACAAACACCCTGCTCACACAGAAGTGTGCTCTGTGTCACAGATAACTAGCCTGGATTGGTTTTGAAGTGCACTAACACTAACTACAATTACGTGAACACCAAAGGCAGGTTTAAGACACGATCACTTAAACAGCATGATTTTACTGTAATGGTCCGACTTAAATTTGCCTCAGTTAAAACAGGCTGACAGGGAGGACAATACTGTCTGGATTATTTAAGAAAGACCTGAACATGTGAAAGCTCGGACTGCACTGACTCACGCTTGGAGCTTCTGCTACATTTCAAGCCTTTTTCATTAGTGATGACAACTTTTTGACACTAAAACAAACAAGGCCACAGTTTCTGGGCAGTTGGTGGTTTGGGGGCTGCCCCTACGATCAAAAGGTTGTGGATTTGTGGGCATTTGGTGAATGCATGAAATGGGTTAAATGCAGAGAAAAAATTTCACACTGTTGCTGTGCTGCGTGCTCACATGCAACAAAAATGGCCACTTTACACTTCATTTTAGTTTTGCAGCGAGGAGAGGACAGCCCTCTTGTTAAACATTCTTTCTCACATAGATGTTGGATATTTAAATAAAAGGAGAGAAGCAGGAACAAGAATGCAAGTAAGCAGTACTATAGGTGAACTGATCATCCGTAAAAAAAAAAAATATTGGTTTAGTCCAATTTCTGTGACTAGGAAGGTGGGGTTGTAGTTTGTGGCTACTGTAACCGGTTACTGTCTGAGCGTCAGGATTCTGCTCGGTCCTCCATGGGGTCCTGATTTCCACAGACTAGAACACTTGCTCATGGGCCTAATGCTTGCACAGCTATTAGCACCCCTACATAAGTGGCTCCCCTATACCTCCAAGCAAAAGTAACAGGATCTGTCATGTATTGTATTACTGCTAGGGTGCTTCTGCTAGCCACTGATCCACCTGGACATTGTTGTGTCGGCAGTGTTAACCAGAACTGAACCTTTCATTCCAGGAAGCTAACCAAGTCAGTTCCCAGTTCACACTCTGGTCAGGTGTAGGTTTATTCTGTAATGAGTGACCTTTATGTGGTAGATTTTGCATACGTTCTCCTGCTCTTTTCTCTCTCTCAATTGCATATCGCTTGCGCTCTTGTTCTCATAATGTTAAGAGTGTTTAGAATGACTCAGGAGTTTGCAGAGGAACATGCAGTGAAATCATGGACGATGACAAGGGTATGATGGGTTGGTGGAAAAGTCAAATACCAGTCACTTAACCCTTAGAAAGCAAGTGGTCCGGAAGCACAACAGACGGTAAACTGCCCACAAGTGGGTGGGGGTCTGAATCAGATTTTGGGGCAGCTGGGTGGCCTAGTGGTTAGGGCATAGCTCCTGCAATCAGACAGTTGTGGGTTTGAATCCCAACACTGCTGGCACCATTAAGGTACTGTCCCCACACACTGCTCCCCAGACGCCTCTCGTTGGTGGCAGCCCCCTGCTTCGCTGGATGAATGGGTTAAATGCAGAGAAAGAATTTCACGCATGAATATAAGGGGCCACTTTACCGAATTATAAGGCTGAACTCAAGCACTTATTTACATGTCGAAGCTCTAAAAAAAATAATTGTGTGCGATAATTCACCTCTGTTAGTGTGTGAGAGGAGATTTGCGGTCGGGCAGGGTTCATGCTTTGAATTTGGCAGTACTAGTCAGAACAGGTCAGATAAAGTCTCAAAGCCACGGGTTTGGGTCGTTCCTACTGTGCCTTCTGGATAAAAGGCTCCCAAACATCTACACTTTTGGATCACACTTACAGGGCTGTCATTTCAGCTCATCATGATCATCTCTAGATACACACCTCCCCCTACCACACTCATCTCAAATTTTGTAATGGGATCTCTTGTACACTCTGTAAGCCATTATTACAAGCAGGTCTCCTTTCAGTGAGGACTGTGGATGAACCTGTCCTGCTTGTGTTGGGGTCCAGAAGGATCTGGCATGAGGTTATGGCTCTAACCAGCATTCAGCCAAACTGGGTTTCTTCACAGACAGGCAGGACATTTAACATTCTTTGTTAAGCCCTGTCCAGGCTTTGAGGCATTACATGGACATGCTTGCTGACATTTGTCAAACCAATTATTTGTTTGCCTCGGTCAGGACTAGAAGGGCTCTCTGGTCAAAAACAGAGCCTTCTGCACTTGACAGCAGGAGTAATTTCTGTGTCTTATAATCATTGTTGAGGTCTTATAATCATCATTGACAGAGGCACATAACCTTCAGTGGAAGTGGAAATATACTTGGCAATGTACTACTTATGTAAAAGGCCTATATTTCTGCTTGGGTAAAGTACTTGCCTGAAGAAGTCCTTAAGTATCAAATACTAGTACAGAAAATGACTGCAATTATATTATACATTTTCAATTATACAGTTTCTATTAAGATGTGTGTGGCCACAAATATGTACAACTAATTCAATTTTTCACATCTGCAGTCATACCGATCTAACAGAAACTGTTAATCAAAACACTATAACTGCAGTACTGCAATAACTCATAGCACTTTTACTTCTAATACTTTTGTGCACTTGCAGAGCAAGAACGTTTATATTCTACCTTAAGCAGAAACGGAATTGAGAACTTTTACTTAAATAATATTTCATCTCGAGTATTCCTACTTTCAAGCACAGGTTTCCTACTTTGACCAGTCAATCCAATGACTATTCACAAATGTTCTAGAGCTCCAGGTAACCACCAGGGTTGTCAATCTCTTGGAATTTGTTAGAAGATTCTAGGCCTGTACGATACAGAGAGAATACCAGTATTGCGATTATACTTCTGGAATAAAAACTCAAAGTATGTACATTTTTGCTGCCTTAAGCTGCAAACCAAGCCGTTTTCACATCAGTTTTGTGATGTCACAAACAGACTTTCATATGTCTCCGTATTTAGCTCACAGCAGTTTAGCCCACCCATTCATGCTGAAGTTTTAAGGAGTAGTTCAGCCTCATGCTGGATGAGTAGCAATGCATGGCATCCAATCAGAAAAGGGACTGGTTACAAATATCAGTCTTAAAGGGCACAGTAACAAAAACTTCTATGGTTGAAAAAAGGTAATGTAAGCATGAATTATGATGAATTATGAAATCACTTTGGTACACAAACTGATTCGTCAGAACACCCAGTAATGCTCACTAAGAACTGTGACTGGTCACACTGTCAGAAACATTGTGATTGGTTAGAGTCTCATTTGCATATTGCAGCCTTCTGTGATACCAGTACTGTAGAGAAAGATATGGCAAGAACGACATAATGTGCAGCCCTAGAAGATTCCTAGAGGATGTATTCTTGACTGTATCATTTATGTTGCTGTTTGATTATATTGCTAGATATAAGCTTATGCACAAGTTGGCCATCTGGAACTCAGTTACATTTGTATCCAGTGTACAATTAAGCAGTGAAACCTAATACACCAACTCCACCAGAGAGCGAACAGTAGAACCGATCCATCCTGCTCGTGAGATACTGCCGGGAATCGCAAAGCTTGACAATTAATTTACACAGCAACAATGGCAGCAGGACACACACTTCACAACCCATGGAATACTCACTCACAGACACACGCAGGGGCAACAATAAATTAACTGCAGCTTCATAAATCAAGCAGCCGATAGTTAATGTTGTGTTCATGAATAACGCTGTGTAACTTTAAAAAGGTCCAGCCTTGCTCGCAGGCTCCAGGGTCTGAGAAATTCGCTCAGATTGGCCATGCCGTCCTTTTGCTTCCCTGTTAAGTGAGAGCAGGAAAAAAAATCTCTGGAGAGGGGAACAATTTAACATGTTTCATTTACCGGTTTTCCCCCACAAGGCCTTTACTGCTTTACCACATCTCTCCAGTCAGAGATGTAAACACTTGCTTACTGGAAAAAGGTGAGAGACCTCCCTTCACCATTATGTGTGACCTCAGCATGGGTTGCACAAATAACAGATTTTACCAAAAAAAAAAAAAAAACTGTCTTGGACACAGTTTGGCTGCAAACTCTGGTCCAAACTCTGATAAAATGGCTTATTAACTAGACTAATACAAATCTGATTATTTGTCAGCATCAATGCAGTTTCAAGCTATTAAAAAGAAGCAGGCCTTGATATTCAATATTGCTAATATGGGATGAACATCTTTAACCCTTTAATGGAAGTGGCTTGGGAGCGCAACAAATGGTAACTCTTTATATGGAAGTTCCCCCGGTTTGTGTTGATGCTCGAGGTGTCAGATGTCATGCACAGCTTTGTTTGGTGTTCCTGTATCATGGAGAACCAAAGTTATTGTAATTTAAAAACATGTAATAATTTTAAAAAAAAGCTACTGGGGTTTAAACAAAAAAAAGTCTCAAACAAAAAAGCCCAGATTTATTTTAGGTCATAGAAACAAACAGAAAAAACACAAGATCTTTAAACCTATGAGAACTTTCAGGATAGTCTCCGCCCACAAGTGGGTGGGGAAAACGTGCAGAGGGAGGGGCTCTGGAGAGCAGCCGAGCACCTAGAGAAAGAGCAGCAAATGGCAAGTATGTAGGAGAACAACGCCGGTTCTAGACTGTTTCACACCGGTTACATTTACCGAAATCAGAGTTTACTGATACACTATGAGTTCTAAGGGATGAAAAGGGGACGGAAATTTTAGCAAACAGAGGACATCTGTTTCACCGTAACAAGTCTAGGAAGTCTAGGAACTTTTTAATATATGCATGCAACAACATTAAAACAGATGCACACCCAATGATGTTAATGTGATAATCTGTGAGATGTTCACAAGTTTCTTGCTGCGACTATTGAATTTTAGGCGCAGCAAGAAGAGCAGTATATGTGTTTTTAAAAAATACAAAACAGTTGGTTAATCTGTAGTCTGACAGCAAACACACTGAACATACAATGTCTAGTTTTAAGCCTCCAGTCCAAGCTGAGTTGTGGGTCAATCAACATTTCAAGAGTCGAGAGAGAGAGAGAGAGAGAGAGAGAGAGAGAGAGAGAGCGCGTGAGTGTGTGTGGGTGTTTACATGGGTGTAGTAAATTCCAAAAATGAGGCAGCAGCACACAGGATTAGGGTCATAATCTCATTAAGATTCTGCCTCCTCTCATTATTAGAACAAGGTGTGTAGATAAACATCTCCATTGACTTACCAGGAATACAACATAATCTCAAGATCCTAACAAACACAGAACAGAAAAACAGGGCATTGCTTGATACGCGCTACAAAAGTAATGAAAAATAAGAAGCATGGGGCAAAGGTAAATAAAGTTTAAACCTTAGAACTTGAGTGGCATGGATCCATGCCGGCAGCACAACAAACAGATGCTCTTCTGGTTTGTTCTGATGCTCAAAATGTCAGACGTCATGCTGAGCTTTGTTTGGTGTTCCTGTGTCACGTAGAACCAAAGTTATTATAATTTTAAAAACATGTAATACTAAACACTTCTGAGGTTTTAAAAACAGCAACACACGCAAATGAACATAAAGAACCAAAATGAACAAATTTCTTTGAAGTTTCAGAAACTATCAGAAAAAATAAAATCTTAAACTTGGGAGAACTTTCAGGATAGCCTCCTCCCACAAGTGGGTGGGGAAAACTCGCAGAGTGAGGGGCTCCGGAGAGTAGCCGAGCGAGTGTAGGAGAACAAACACCAGTTCTAGACTGTTTTACACTCGTTATATTTATCGAAATCAGAGTTTACTGATACACTGAGTTCTAAAGGCAACAGTACAAATGGGCTTAATAGTCTTACAGACTGTAAGACAGTATCTGGGACTGGACTGTGTGTAACTGACGAATGTAAGCTGATGCTGCTGCAACATAGATCCAGCTGTCATCAAATTTTTAAAGAAATTATCTAGGTGTGAGAGAAATGGATAAGGGAGTGGGGTGAGAGGAATTTTTCACAACTTAAAACTAAACAAGGACAGGCCTTTCATAATGACGAGGGTGTCAGACGAGGTCAGCTCCAGCCCCAACCTGACAAGGGCTGAATGATTTGGGACACTGTGACTGCAATTTAAATGTTATGTTTTTAGGGACCGCAAGAAAAGAAATTAAATGTAGGGCGTGGGCCCTTCGTCATTATCACTCTGAAATAAATTGTGACCAAGGCTATACTGCTCCAGTTTATGCACCAGTTCAACAGTAAAAACGTACAATATATAGTATACAAGCATAAACCAGCCAAACTCAGGCGGGTGAATAACAAGCAAGATACAACGGTATTTCAGTTCAGTTCCTTTTTTCATACTGCAAAAATCCTGAAATTTGACCTTATGTAAATGCTTCCATCAGTTTATTTCTGCATTCAACATTATAAAAGTTAATTCCACTTCCACTTCTCCATGGTCCTGTTCTGATCCTCAAATGTCCATTCAATAGTGATGGATTAATTAAAATCAGCACTTTATTTGGCCTGGTCTGTTAAATGTATTGTTTGATGTCTCTGCATATTAAATTGGGAGGCTGGCAAGGTTAATGAGCTACTTTATTTCTAAAAAACTTTACTATAAGCAAATGCTCGACTGAAGTTAGTTTCTGTTGATCTAAACCATAAGTACCGTTTTCAGCTTTTAATGGAAGTAAGCCCACAGACAGAGAGTAGACAAGAGGAACGGAACAGCAGGGAATACCCCGTCAGTCAAGCCGAAATTACCAAGCAAATACTGAAACATGCTGAGATGATCTTCCCTTTATGCAACTGCTTGTTTCTTAGTAAGCAGTATTTGGGTCACATTAGTTCCCCGTTTTCTCAGAGCCAAACGAACAGTTGTGTGCACACTTTAACTGACTGCTCCAGAGAGAAGCATCACTGACAAAACGGAATCTCAGAGTGAGCAGCTTCCTAAAGCAAAAACTCTTTCTTTGCTTGAGAACTATGTGTCTTATTCCATAGAGTGCAGGAGTTTAGTCATAGCTAAAGATTACACACAGGCCTGCTGACTCTGCACAGCACACATTAAGCAGGCCAGCAGGAAGAACACTGCTCACATCAGAGAGGAAAATACATATCAGAATATCCCCTCTAAACTCAGACAGCAAATGCATGTGTGGCAAAACAGTTTTATAAAAGCCACACACCCTGCAAATGTCATTTAAGGGGAGAGAGAGAGAGAGAGAGAGAGAGAGAGAGAGAGAGAGAGAGAGAGAGAGAGAGAGAGAGAGAGAAAAAAAAAGAG
>JBBJLS010069846.1:0-12524 GCA_037577275.1 Bryconaethiops microstoma
GGAGGGGTGTGGGAGGTGGGTGTGAGGGAGAGGGGTGTGTGTGAGGTGTGTGTGAGGTGTGTGTGAGGGAGAGGTGTGTGTGTGAGGTGTGTGTGAGGGAGAAGAGTGTGTGTGAGGTGTGTGTGAGGTGTGTGTGAGGTGTGTGTGAGGGAGAGGTGTGTGTGTGAGGTGTGTGTGAGGTGTGTGTGAGGTGTGTGTGAGGGAGAAGAGTGTGTGTGAGGTGTGTGTGAGGTGTGTGTGAGGGAGAGGTGTGTGTGAGGTGTGTGTGAGGGAAGGTTGTGTCTCTAGAATGTGGAGCAGCTGGTCTGATTGTGAACACGCCACAGTTCTAATATTCTAATGAAAGTCTGAGATCGTGGTCTGTCAGCTCCTATAATAATCTAATAATAAACTAAACTGGCTTAAAATATTGAAAATAATTCTTCATCCTCAGCTTCATCAATAGAAACAGTTTTGATTCATCCCAAACTGTCACAGACTTTTACCGCCTCACCTCCACCAAACCCTGATCAGATATTGAGCCAAACTTATTTTCATCTTGTTCTTTTATATGGTGAGAGATGTTCGGTTCTGTTTCTGACTGTGACCTGTTGTTGTTGTCGCTTTTCTCTCTGCTGGACTGAACTCGGACTGAACCGTGACTTCTGTGGGCCACTGAACCCTAAACACACTGTAAGAATGTTCTAGATACATAAGAATGTTCTAGATATGACGTCACTGCTTATTTCCAATGGTTTGCAGATCTAAAGGTTACGGTTTCAGACACAGACAGAGGAGAAAAGAACCTGACCTGTAGCTCCAGTCCAGTCCAGTTCAGTTTAGTCCAGCCCAGCCCAGTCCAGCCCAGTCCAGTCCAGTTCAGTTTAGTCCAGCCCAGTCCAGTCCAGTTCAGTTTAGTCCAGCCCAGCCCAGTCCAGTCCAGTTCAGTTTAGTCCAGTCCAGCCCAGTCCAGCCCAGTCCAGTCCAGTTCAGTTTAGTCCAGCCCAGTCCAGTCCAGTCCAGTTCAGTTTAGTCCAGCCCAGCCCAGTCCAGTCCAGTCCAGTTCAGTTTAGTCCAGTCCAGCCCAGTCCAGCCCAGTCCAGTCCAGTTCAGTTTAGTCCAGTTTAGTCCAGCCCAGTCCAGCCCAGTCCAGTCCAGTCCAGTTTAGTCCAGCCCAGTCCAGTCCAGTTTAGTCCAGCCCAGTCCAGTCCAGTTTAGTTTAGTTTAGTCCAGTCCAGCCCAGTCCAGTCCAGTCCAGTTCAGTCCAGTCCAGTCCAGTTTAGTTTAGTCCAGCCCAGTCCAGTCCAGTTTAGTTTAGTCCAGCCCAGTCCAGTCCAGTTCAGTTTAGTTTAGTCCAGCCCAGTCCAGTCCAGTTCAGTTGAGTCCAGTTCAGTTTAGTTTAGTCCAGCCCAGTCCAGTTCAGTTTAGTTTAGTCCAGCCCAGTCCAGTCCAGTGAGCATGTACAGTATTGCCAGTGCATTGAAATAATTAAAGATTTAACAGGAAAACAAGATAAAATGAAGTAGGAAAAATAAAACGGAATATTATACATAAATACAGATACAAATAATAATAGAATTCATTCAGAATTCAGTTTAAAAGCTACAGTTTCGTTCCCATTACGTTTGTGTGTTCCAGGTGTTTCTGGCCTGCAGGTGAAGGTGGAAGAAGTTTCACCCACAGCTTCAGAAGGACAGACAGTAACACTGACCTGTAGCTCCGCCTGCACTCAGCCCAACTCCTCCTCCTACACCTGGTACAAGAAGGGAGAGCCAGCAGCCGGGTGCCGGTCGGCCTCCTGCTCTGTGGTGGTGGACGGTGGAGCCGTCGACTATAGCTGTGCTGCTGAAGGCCGTCCTCTCCGCTCTCCTCCACTGTGTGAGTTCACATTTCCCCACACAGATAAAACGCTGCTCACTTATCTAAAGTTGTGCTTCTCAGCCCTGACCCTCCATGTTCTGGAGTTTCTCCTGCTCCAGCTCTCCTAATCCACCTGATCAGCTAATGATCCAGTGTGTCCTGAGTTTTAGTGGTGTGTGTTCAAGCTGTAAAATGGTCAAATGTGCAGGGAAGGAGATTTTCCACTGATCTGGAGTTATTTAACAGAGCACCGCCTGGACCAGTCCAGTGGTGAATTAACACACTAGTTTACAATGACGGTCACATGATCCAGTCCAAAGCTTCAGGGGACTGCTAACACAGCTCAGGCACTAATTTTATCTTATTCAAGAGAGTGTCTGTTGGGAAGATTAAATGGTAAATGAAACAAATTCATAAAGCAAGAACATTTCTAACACTGTTGTTTACTTCCTGTGTGAAAAAGCCCAAGCTTTGTTTTGGCCTGTTGCTGACTGTCTGCAATGAAAGTCATGAATCGAAAAATAGTAGTAAATACACTAAATTAGTCACTCATAAGAGAAGCATGTCAGTATATAGTGTGAAAGAATGAATTATCAAACAAAGCAGATGTTCTCTGCTTCTCTCAAAATAAAATGTTATTTAAAATTCTACATTTGAAAATGTCTTGTAAACCTAATCAGCAATTAAACAGCAATTAACCTAATCAGCAATTAATCCTAACCCTGAAATAATTATGCTGATGCTACATTACATTATATATTAACTTTCCCATCAGACTCTCCTACCAAGACCAAAGCAGTGATTCTTCCCTGTGGAGAGAGAGAGTGTAGGGAGGGTCAGTGACTCCGACCTGCAGCAGTGAAGTAAACCCTCATGTCCTCACCTTCTACTGGTTTAAGCAGAACAGACCAGTAGATGCAGCACCGGGAACAAACCAGAATTACAGTAGTTCAATATGCCACAGTAGTTCAGTGACTTGTCTGTCTTCTGTCTTTTTCAGATTCTCCAAGACCCCCATCTTTACTGGAGCTTGTGTTTATGGCTCAGTCATGCTGGAGTGTGTCAGTAACTCCAACCCCACCAGCACGTACTCCTGGTTCCGGAAGAACAGAAGGAACACTGAACTGATTGCAGCTGGTGCCAATGTAACTTTACCTGCAGGAACAGAAGGAGTTTTCTACTGTATGGCAACAAATCCATTAGGATCTTCAAACTCTCCTGACTGGGCAATTACTGCAGGTATGTTACAGATTCTTTCTCTTACTATTATTCAACAGTAAGGCATTTAAACTGACCAAGAAACTCAGTGGTTGATAAAGGTAGGAGTGGACTATAGTCATTTTCAGCAGATATGTCAATGAAACACTAAAACAGTTACAATAATTACATTTTGAGATTACTGTGAAGCTAAACGAACAGAAGCTTCCTAATATGAGAGGGTTTGGCCAATATGAGTGGGTTTGAGTCAGAGTGAGGATAAATTCAGTGAAATTTAATCAGGTTTGAAAAAATAACCAAGCAAAAAGTGTCCAAATACAAAATTCACATGTAAAAGAAAAAAAGGAGAAAATAAGAAAAAGAGGGGAAAATCCAAAAATCTCAACAAGGTCCCAAATTCCAAAATTTAATCTGCTGGGCCTCTAAATTGCAGGGGACAAATCACAGCAACAGAGTCACAGTACTCACACACATAAGGAACAAGACTCCCCCCAAGACTAGACAAGCCAAAGATATAACAGGTGACCAGCACCATTTACAAAAACAGAGGGGAACACACATCAATTAACACATAACCTACCAAACAGACAAAAGCATAATGTTCTTAAATGGACAAGCAGTAGATTTACTAAATAACTACAAAATATTACATCCCAAAAGCACATGAAAAGAAATAATACAGAAATGGTTTGATCAACGCCATCCCGACTTCCCCCCATGTCCATAACAGGAATGGACCTTGCCAAATTAGGCTGGAACCAGTGGTAAACATTTTATGCTAAAACATTTCTTTGCACCAAAGTTTTCACCCCTACTTAAGTACAATAAAAGTCCACAGCATTATAAATGTGTGTATATGTATAATAGTTCATGGGGAGGACAGATTTGGGCCCAAAAGGGCACCTGTCATGTGTGGTCACCCCACGACGTTACAATCACCACAGGTAATTGTACTTAAACACTGTGCTGACTAAGTATTATTTTGTCGGATTAGTACTCAAGTGCTGCTGAAAAATCCTATCCAAAATGGGCCAGTGAGGTTGTTGTTGTTGAGGTTTTATTTCAACAAAGCAAGAGAGCAAACGTTCAGTTGTCTAAAGGCTGAAACCAGTTGAAAACAAACAGTACATGTTTTTAATAGTGATGTAACATTGTGCAGAAGATGTGGTTCAGGTTTTGGACATCATGGGCTGGTATAAGGTGGCATGGTGGTCTAGTGGGTGGTGCTGTTGCCTCACAGTGAGAAGGTCCTGGGTTTGATTCCTGGTGGTGGGTTCTCTCTGTGAAAAAGTTCGTGTTCTCCCAGTGGATCTGTGGATTTCTTCTGGGTTCTCCAGGTTCCTCCCACAGTCCAAAGACTTGCATGTAAGGTGAACTGGGGATGCTAAACTGACCCCAGGTGTTTGTGGGTCCTGAGATGAATAGGGACAGGTTCCAGCACTCTCAGGATCCTGGTTAAGGATGAGAAGATGGATGGTTCAGTAATGACTGTTTGATACATAAACCCATGAATAATTTCTCTGTATTTCTTCCACGTCTGCACCTCTGTGCTAATACAGACACCACAGTGATCAAATATGCAGCTTCTGGAGCCATCGGGAGTTTACTGATATTTATTGCAGCGTTTTTGTGCATGAGGTAAGAGTTTAAAATTATTCGGGCTGAGATCAGAGGAAGCTCTTTCTCAGGAGAAGTGGGACAAAATGGTCAGAATCTCATACTGATGTTAAACTGAGTTCAGTAGAAGTATCTTATTTTTATTTTTATATGCTCCAGGAGACGAGCAGCACTGAAGAACAGCAGGAATAAGGACAACAGAGAGGTGAGTTTGAGTTCAGTGAATCTAGTGTTAGCTCGACCTCTTATGGAATTCGTACTGTCTGAGCAATATTCCCTAATGAGTCTAATATTCTGTTTACATTGATGGCTTTTAGCAGACGCTCTTATCCAGAGCAATGTACACCAGTGCTTAAGTCGTCTACATCTGTTCTTCATACCTGTAAAGCTAAATTAAAATCAACATCTGCTTTAACCATGTTACTGCTAGCTAAGATACACACCTTAACAAACCCTGTCAAAAGAAAGTTAGTCAGAGGTTCATACACAAATAAGAAAAAACAGCTAAGATGGTAAGCATGGAAGATTATAAGCAAAAAAATTCAAACGGCAATTCATTTTGCAATCAGCAATTCAATGTTCAATGTGCAAAGTGCTAATGCAATCCTTTCAAAATATTTTAAATAATAAATCGAATAACAAGACATTGAATTGCATTTCGTATTGCCATGGGTTTAGTGCCTCTTTATTCAAATGCAATAGCGCCCCCTGTAGTTGCATTGCATAGCGCCCCGAGTATTGCATTGCCAACTGTCAGACCGCTCATCAAGGCGGGCGTTCACTAACGACGTCACTTCCTTGTTCATGGCCTCGCCAGAATCATTTACATTTACGACGCTTTTATCCAATTTTATCCAATGGTTTTAGTTTCGGGGCTAGCCCCGCCCATGAGGCTAGCCCCGCCCCTGAGGCTAGCAGACGCGTGAGTAGGGGCTCATTCGAATCCTAATAGCCTCCGCTATAGGATAGAGCACAGAAACAAAAAATGTTATACACCAATCACAAAAATTAACACATATTTATAACTTTTGTTCTGTATACGACACGGGGAATCCTAGTGGCTGTGCAACAGGTTTTAACATCCCAATAATTTTTACATTGGTTCCGTTAACCTGTTCATTCACTGCTGTCGGAGCATTAGAGGGTAAAACGGAGAGATATTTAGCAGGAACTGAAAGATATACCGGTGATGCTTCTGAGAGAAACAAGGCAAGTCCTGATAACTGGCAAAAAAACAAGACAAAAGGAAATATGATAACTGTAATGGCACAGAAGAGCTTGCTGCAGCTATTTCTGCTTTAGCAGGTGACCTGGTATCTGATAACGGGTCTCTCCACTCTGCGGCACTGACTGCATATGGTTTGCACCCACGCCGTGTCAAGTCCAGTAAAGCTGGAAAGTTAATCTTCCCTCTGAGAGTGAAAACAACCTATCAAATGCATCTGTTGCTGATGGCCGGTTGTTTTCCAGGTCATCTGCTAAAGCAAAAACAGCTGCAACAGCTCTTCTGTCGCCATTACTCTAAATTTGTGGTTCTCAAACTTTTAATCTCAGTCCCCACTTGGCAGGAAGAAATAATTTCACGCCCCACCTCAACAACACAAAACAGAAAAGTCTAGGTGTAACTTTACTTTATTTAGATAACATCAAATTCATTAACAATAAATTACTCCGTTACTTTTGTTGTGCAAAAAACAGCTTTCACATTAAGAAGTCACTTAGAGAAATTACAGACTGAACTTTATTGTTTCATTTCTGGCAACGTGCGAATTCTTCTTAATTTGCCTTTTTCTTAAGCGCAAACTAGTGAAGCAATTTAGTGACAAATGTCACAGAACGTTGTTTCATTTGTTGGGTCTCATACAGTAAGCTGCCAGTTTTCAAACACAAAATACAGACAGATGTCTCCTACCACATTAACCGTGAAACCTAGGGCAAGATCTGCTCTTTCATATTTCCTTTTGTCTTGTGTTTTTGCCGGTTATCGACACTTATCTCGTTTCTCTCAGAAGCATCACCTGTTTATCTTTCAGTTCCTATTAAATATCTGTCAGCTTTACCCTCTAAGGCTCCGACAGCAGTGAGTGAACATTAGTTCTGTGTGACTTTCCCCCAGGTCTCTTCGCCCCACACTTTCAGAATCTCTACTCTAAATGAACAAATCTTTCAGTTGAATTGATTCTGGTGAGGCCATAAACAAGGAAGTGACGTCGTTAGTGAAGGCCCGCCTTGATGAGCGGTCTGACAGTTGGCAATGCAATCGCCAGGGCGCTATTGTATTTGAATAAAGAGGCACAAAACCCATGGCAATACGAAATGCAATTCAGTGCCTTGTTATTCTATTTATTATTCAAATATTTTGAAATGAATTAAGGATTGCATCAGCACTTTTAATTGCCAATTGCAAAATGTATTTTCAAATTACATGCTTTGATCGAAGATTGAATTGCCAATTGCAAAATGAATTGCATTTGAAATTTTGTGCTTATAATCTTCCATAGGTAAGGGCCCGAGGTTTTTTAGTTTTTTTGTTTAGTTTTTTCAGGGTTTTTTAAATATAAATAAAATGATGTATAAGAGATAAGTGAGAGGACTAGTTAGTCACCAAAATACTTCTTGAAGAGGGGGGTATTGAAGAGGGGGGTCTTGAAGAGAGGGGTCTTGAAAAGGTGCTCTTTGAAGAGGTGGTTTTTCAGACGACGCTTGAAGACAGCGAAGGACTCTGGTCGGAAGAGGGAGTTCATTCCACAACTGCGGGGCAGAGACTGAAAAGAGTCTTGATGAAGGTCTTCCTCTTCTTTTGAGCAGCGGAGGTTCCAAACGAGCGGTGCTTGAAGCTCTGAGAGGACAAGAAGTGATGCTGCTTGATCAGAGCTGATAAGTTTGGAGGTGCCAGTCCGCTCTTGGCCTTGAAGGCGAGTGTTAAGGTTCTGAACTGAATGCGAGCGGCCACAGGGATCCAGTGAAGGTTCCTTAGTAGAGGCGTGGTGTGTGAGAATTTAGGAACATTGAAGACTGACCTCACAGCTGCATTCTAAATCAGCTGAAGTGTCTCGTTACCTTCAGTGGAAGTCCAGCAAGTAGAGAGCTGCAGTAGTCCAGATGACCAGAGACTGGACGAGTAACTGTGTGGCTTCAGTGGTGAGAAAGGGTCGAATTCTTCTGATGTTGTAGAGAATGTATCTGTATGTCCTGGAGAGGTAGTCAACATGCGACAGGAACGACAGATCCTCATCTTGCATGACACTAAGATTTCTTACCTTCTCTGAGGGGACAAAAGCAGAGTTTTATATATACAGTAGAGAAAATGAAAAAGAGAAGAGGTCTGAGGACCGAGCCCTGCGGAACACCATTGCACAATCTTCGGTGGGTAGACTGGGAGACGTGCCATGCTACCTGGTACCTCCGGTCATCAAGGTAGGAAGCAAAACATTGGCAGGCTGTCCTCAATATCCCAAGGCTGGAGAGAATAGCCAGGAGCACATGCTGGTTAACTGTGTCCAGGGCTGCACAAAGGTCAAGAAGAATCAGAGCAGAAGACAGGCTGTTCAGCCATTTTTAGGAGCGGCACTAAAGCTACAGTCTGTCCAATCAGACACAGTCTGTCAGGGAGAAAAGCTGAGCTTATGGACCATAGGCTCAGTGACGCACAAAAATGTAAAATGCATGTGTATATACATATTTTCCAAACTTCGTCCACACAGAAGTTGGAATCTTGGCTAAATGAACGCCCTGTAAACGGCATGGCGTTTTTGCGTTTTGTAGCTGCGCTTGATTGATTTCAGGGAGGCGCTACACTGGCGTTAGTCTGACGCTGTTTACCGCCAGCTTGCAGCCCAAAGTGTAGTTTCGTGTATTTACCCGTAATTATTCTGTCCAAAGTGTTTACATGTGGGTCGTCTTTGTGGGTAGTTCTGCATTAAAGCATTGATTCTTATTCTTTGTTAAAACTAAGCATCAACATTCTTGTTTTATTAAAAATCCGTCTGTTAGGATTTGTAGAAAGGAAAGGAACAAACATCGCCGCCGATACTCTTACTCACCCTCTTACTGCACAACGTTTGACTGGTATATATACATATATATAGTAATCCACCGGTTTTACACGGATCAGGAAGTGCGGGATCAGTTTTACGGGATCTTTTTCTGAGAAAATCCCCACAATAACAGAAACTGCAAATATTCTCCGATTTGTTTTGCCTTTTTCGTTTTACTCATTTTAGAAATATAAATATAAATAAAAAATATATAACTTACTAATTTTGTAACATGAATATTAAAGTAAATTCAGCTACATTTCCATATAAAATAGAACTGTATAAATGTTTTGATACTGTCCAGGAAGCACAAAGAAAGCGCGTTTTGGGATGATGAAAAACTGCTGTACTCAGAGGCAGGAGGTTTGAAAGTAGTCAATCCCAGATTTATTTCTCTTTGCTGCTGACATTTAAATTTACAGCATTTATCAGGCGCTTTTATCCAAAGCGACTTCCATTCCCTAACTACAGGAGCAACTTGGGGTTAAGGGTCTTGCTCACGAACCCAGTACTGAAGGTAGGATTCGAACCCATGTCCTCTTGGTCCAGAGGCAAGTATCCTACCCACTAGGCCACCACCCATTAGCTGATTGCATCTGTATCAGCTGCAGGCCAGAATTTCCCCCTGGAGCGTCTCCAGCGTTTCTCTTGTTTTTCGTTTTGTTGTTCTTAAAGCCCTGTATTTTTCTTACTCTAAATTAAATTAAAAGAGGCTGTTGAGCTCAGTCGCTGTCCAGTGTCTGCTTTAACCGGCGGGTCACTACAATAGGACTCCTCCGGAAGCGCCTGAATAAGATTCCCCGCTTGAAGAACAGTAAATTATTGAACTGTAAAAATTATTAGTGATTACCTGTACATTTTATTGTATTTTTATGACTAACTAATTACATTAAATTATTACCGTATTTACCTGCTTATACCAAAGACGACGACAGCGCATAGTAAAGAAAACATGCTTGCATGAATTAATTGTGGGAGACGGTAGTTCAGTGTAAACTGTCCAGCGCTTATACTGGTTTACCTTTACATTTTCGTTAAGAGTAATGTATTAAGTTTAAAATGAAATTAAAGTGTTTCGGATTCAGTCATTTTTTCTTAGAACTGAACTAATTGTTGGGGAAAACTCCAGCAAATTTGTGGAAACCGCTGATATCCTCCACATTTCTGTTGCTTTTTTCGTGGCAATATATAATTCCTCGTGCATTTTAGTGCTAAATTATTAAGAAAAATATAATTGACTAAATATTACCGTAAATTCAACTACATTTTCATATAAAATACAACTGTATTAATGTTTTGTACTGTCCAGAGAACACAAAGAAAGCTCATCTTTTGTGTCATTAACAGGCTGCTTGCTGTCTGAGGCACAGAAAATCTTGAGTTCTTTTTATTATATTTACAAAGCGCCATCGATATATTTTCATTAAAATACATATATGAAAACTAGAAGATTCAAGTTTTCTAGTGGGTGTTACTTAAATGTTTTTATGACAAAAACTCGCGGAGCTTTAGATGATTGTTTTGGAACATTCGAAATATATTTCATGAGGGATTGCCGACCTCAAAGGATTAAATACCGCTGTACTCAGAGCAGGGACGGACTGAATAAGACGCGCCGCCCGGCAAACAGTAAATTATTGAACTGTAAAAATGATTCGTGATTACCCGTACATTTGACTGTATTTTTATTACTAAAAATTACACTAATTTATTACTGTATTTACCTTTTTATGACAAAGAAAACAACAGCGCCAAAGAAAATGCCCGTGCATAAATTACAGTACAGCCTGTACAGTTCAGGGTAAATTGTACAGTAGGAATACGACTATATACCGTTATATTTTCGTTAAGGGTAATGCATTAAACTGAGTTTAAAATGAACTTAAAGTGTTTTGGGAGCATATTTGGGAGTATATTTAGGAAAATAGGCATTTTTAGGCATTTTGGTTACCACAACAGCGCGGTTTTCACTATAGGGTGCTCTTGGAACCTGCAAAAGTAGGGGGTTACTGTATATTATATAATATAATGTATAATATTTGGGGTGTCGAATTAACGCGTTAATTACGATCAATTAATCACCAAAAATAACGCGTTAAGAATTAATGCAGATTAATCGCACCACGTGACTTTAACCTGGTTCGGTGTTCTGTAGACACATGCCAGCCATCGAGATCATAGGGTAGGGTATAGGGTAGACGCCTCTTTCACGGTGCTCCCAGTTGACACGAGAGAGCAGTGCGTGGCCATACCACGGGTGGCAAAGCGCCATGTAAACTAATACAAGGTTTCACTCCCTCCAGGAAAAACGCGACACCTTGGTTCTTCAGTTACTGATGGATTTATTCTTTCACAAACGTTCACCGTTTAAACCACCTTGACAATCCACTTTCCTTGACTAATACAGTAGACATTCACTTTCCTTATTTCCACCTCGACATTCACCTCTATATCCACCATCGAGCTGTTCACAAATAACAACGAACAGAACAGACATTCACTTTACATATGCTTAAGAACTTAAACTAGGAAATTATTAGTGTTCTTGAAAAGATAAGAAATTTCACTTAAAACTTCATTTTTCACGTAAAGTGCTTGCTGCTTAGTCCTTATGACTTTAACATGCTTTTTTTTGCCCCCAAAAATAGAAGGGTGCAACCGCAAAACATTCCGTGGTGGTGGCCTAGTGGTAGGATACTTGCCTCTGGACCAAAAGGTAATGGGTTCGAATCCTACCTCTAGCACACCACCACTGGGTTCCTGAGCAAGACCCCCAACCCCCAGTTGCTCCAGGGAGACTGTCCCCTGTAGCTAGGGAATGGAAGTCGCTTTGGATAAAAAGCGTCTGCTAAATGCCGTAAATGTAAGAACATTGAAATAGGATTCCTTAATATAAATAAACCAAATTAAGCTTATGTAAACAAATTACATAAACTGAAACACAAACGACAAATCATATTTGTGACAGTTACACAAGGAGAGGAGGAAACTGGGTTTTCTGATGAAAAAACAATAACGTTTAAAACACTATCGCTTACATACAGCAGATTTTGATGAATCGTTTTAAATAAAATTATTTACATGCATTTATGCACTAATCATAGCAATCAGTGATACAAAAACTTGACCAATGTCTGAAAGTCAAAATAGTAAGACTTCAGCAGGCAGTCTGGTCTTTCTTTTAACAGTGCAATGATACACTCAGTGACAAAAAACATTTTATTGTATACACATGGGCTTAATAATTTATGAAAACATTTCACAACAATGGGCGTCGGAACCATTATTGTTTTCTGGACAAATGAGACTTTGCACTGGCACCAATCTCTGGTTCCCCCCAAAAGGACCGAAACTTTGCACTCAACAGCAACCCATAAACCCCGCCCCCCAAACCCCGCCCCCAGTCGTAGACCGATGTGTCCCCCTCACATTAAAAATGCTTCCGGTGCCCCTGACTACAACTATGTGTGTGTGTGTGTGTGTGTGTGTGTGTGTGTGTGTGTGTGTGTGTGTGTGTGTGTGTGTGTGTGTGTCCTGTGTATGACCTGGTGCGTGACTCTGAGGAAGCGGAAGTTCAGTACTGCACCCTTCACTTCACACAGCGACCCACAAACACCCACACTGAAAAAGAGGAGGTTCTGTACAGCACAGTGAGAACCACTGACCTCAGAACTCAGGGGTGAGAACCACAGACACACACACACACTCATGCACACACTCACACATACACTAATAAACGCGCACGCACACACACACACACACACACACACACACACACACACACACACACACACACACACACACACACACACA
>JBBJLS010069847.1:0-12524 GCA_037577275.1 Bryconaethiops microstoma
AAGCACGCACACGCACACACACACCGACACACATACACACTCACACACACTCTCCCACACACACATACACACGCACACACACATACACACACTCTCACACACAAGCACGCACGTACACTTACACACACACACACTCCCACACATTCTCCCACACACTCTCCCACACACACATACACACGCACATACACACACACACACACACTCTCTCACACACACATACACACACTCACACACTCTCACACACAAGCACACACACACACACTCTCACACACATACACACACACACACGCACGCACACACACACACAAGCACACACATGCATGCACACACTCTCACTCACAATCTCACGCACGCACACAAACACTCGAACACACAATCACACGCAAGCACGCACACACACACTCATACACATACACACACACACACACACACAAGTACACAAACTCACACACACACTCACACACACTCTCCCACACACACATACACACGCACACTCACACACACTCTCCCACACACACATACACACGCACACACTCACACACACACTCTCTCACACACACATACACACACACACACACTCACATACACACGCACATACACAGACAATCTCTCACACACACGCACGCACACACACTTACACACATGCACGCACACACAAATACACACACTCACACACACACTCTCCCACACATGCACACACTCACACACACAAGCACACACATACACTCATATACATACACACACATACACACACTCTCACACACACATACACACGCACACACTCTCACACACACATACACACTCTCACACACAAGCACACACACACACACACACACGCACAAAAGTACACTCACATACACAAGCACACGCACACACACACACACAAGCACACACACACACAAGCACACACACTAGCACACACGCACACACACACACAAGCACACACACACACAAGCACACACACATGCACACACACATACACTCAAACGCACTCACACACACACACACACACACTAACACACACATGCACACACACATGCACTCAAACGCACTCACAAACACACGCACTCACACACACACACGCATTCACACACACACACATGCACTCACACATGCAAGCACACACACACACCCACATACACACACACAAGCACACACACACACACACACACACACACACAGTATCATTGTTAAACTGTTGTTAATGTTCTGGTTATTCTCCCTGTTGCTCATATGGTATATATATTGACAGAGACAGAGAGACAGAGAGACAGAGAGAGAGAGAGAGAGAGAGAGAGAGAGAGAAAGAGAGAGAGACAAAGAGAGAGAGAGAGAGACAGAGACACATAGAGAGAGAGAGACAGAGAGAGAGACACAGAGAGAGAGACACAGAGAGAGAGAGACACAGAGAGAGAGACAGAGAGAGAGAGACAGAGACAGAGAGAGACACAGAGAGAGAGAGAGACAGAGACAGAGAGAGAGAGAGAGAGAGACAGAGATACAGAGAGAGACAGAGAGACAGAGACATAGAGAGAGACAGAGACACAGAGAGAGAGAGAGAGAGAGAAAGAGACAGAGAGAGACATACACAGAGAGAAGCCAAACTGGTCCTAAGACACAAGACAAGACAAGCCTCACACGACCGCAGTGAGATGAGTGTGTTGATATCCCGCTGGCACCAGGCATCCTGCAATCCATTTGGCAAGAAGTGGGCAGAACCAGGCAATCAGGTTCTCAAAACTAAAACACATTCAGGGATGATAACTTCAGGTATGTCACAATAACTTAATGAAATCTGATATTCAAATAAATAAATAATTTCTGTGAGGAAATGCGAAGTATGATTGCGTGGTTGCTATAAAATCAGTGTTTGGAGACACAAACGTTGGTTTTATGGGCAAAAAAAGTGTGTGAGAAAAAAATAAAATAAAATCTGATTCAGAGGCCAGTGCTTTACCGCTGTGCGTCTGGAGGGGGGTGGGAATTTGCCAGCTCTTACCAAGCCATTTATAGTTCAGAATGTCCAAAAGCAGACGTAGCCGTGTTCATGGACATCGACACAGATCATCTTTTTACACATGATCTGAGCTTTAGTGTCTAAAAGTCTGTTTATAAGCCTGGTATGTGTTTTGCTCCACTTTCGTTTCTCTGGATTTGTGTTTCTTTCAGGCCTCCATAGCTGTGACGTCACAGACTCTCTCTCTGACACACATATTCAAGGCGACTTGACTGTCCTATCTCTCCCCCATATATTACAGACACAACTCAACTACAGAAATTGATTAATTAAACTATAAATACTTGGCCCCATAACTTATATACAAGCACACTGAAGGTGATATTTTGATGTTGGAACAATGCCCATATTTCAAAATCTGTAGGAGAAACGGCACCAAATTCAGCTATAAAAAGAATATTTAAAAACATTTTTAAAAATGCACTAAATGTGGCAGCAGGTTGGTTCTACTTATTCTCTCAAATAGCTAACAGCTATGCTCAGATGCTATCAACATAACCTCCACTCGATCATTTATGAGGAGTCACAACATGTACATACAGATGTAATAACATCTGGTAAACAAGAAACACAGAAATGGGGACTAACAAAAGGTCATAAGTTTGAGTTCATCAGCAAGGAGTTTGCATTTTGGATTAACTGACAATTAAAAAGTACAAGACTGGAATTGTACCTATTTGTCTAACAAACTGAATAATTCTCAAACAGTGCTGCAAGCAATGTCTCCTGGCGAAACCTGACGTATATGTATGCATTTTTAAAATGTAAAACATTAAATTTAATGGCACTACTAACACAAGTCAATCAGAAACCACAGCACAAAACCATTTTCTAAACCATTTTTTCATGCTGATTTCAGATCTGCTTTCAGTTTTTTTCAGTCGCATCAACTTTATGAATTATGAGTAATATTAGATTTGCAATAGACTTGCATGCGGTTTTTATTAAACCGCAGGCACCAATCAAGTAACCGTTTTAATATTTTCAGTGTGAAGTCAGACAGGCTCACACTGTGTCATAGATATAATGATCAGTGTCAGTCAGCTACCACTGTTTCTTCAAAAACATTTACTATATGATTATTATATGCTAATTATACCACTATCATGCAATATACAACTAGCTTTATCACAAAAACTGTACGTGCAGGAAAAACTCAACACAGATTTTGAACACTACAAAACCCATATAAACTTATCTCTGATGATTTTGCCCTGTTGACCTGTGTAATGCATGCCATTGCTAAATGAACAAAAACTTTTATCTGCATAGAAATCATTTGAAAAAACAGTTGTTTTAAACTGTCACCATTTTATGAAGGAAGAACAAACCAATTAACATTAAGACTACATATATACTATACACACACACACTACAAAAAGTGTCCCACACTGCAAAACAAAACCATAACATGCCCATTGCAATATTTCTTTACATCTTACAGAATGGAATAGACACCAAGTAAAAGAGCCGCTTGAAAAGCCTGAGGTTAGTAAATGTACTGAGTACTGGCAATGTACTGCTAATGAAGGTTGCACTTTGTGAGCAACCAGCAGTGCTGACAGCAGACTGAACACGACACTTTCATTTGTTCCCAGATGTTTCTTTGACTTTCCCAAACATCCACACTCCTGTGTGCCGACAGGAAGGATGGTATGATGACAGAGACTACGATGTGTCCTGTTGCCATAGCACCCGTACCCTGTGATACAGTACTGAGTGTGAATTGCAGCGTATCGGAGTACAGGCAGAAGAATACGCCCAGTGACCCCTGACCATATGTGGAGAGAGAGAGAGATCACATAGACAGCAACACATACACACAGACACAGGACTGAAATACAATGAATTTAGCAAATACAAATCCCAAACAGAAACTACTTTCTTACATAGGACTGACAATCATAAATATTCAGACACATTTGTTAGGCTTTCACCTTCACCTCCGTTAAAAACGATAATTCTGTAATTTTGTCTGCATCTTTGCGACTGCTGTCTTGTTGAAACGCCCATTTTCTCCTATTTCTTGCTCCTACTTCACCATGGATGTCCTTGGAATCATACGTCCAAACCTTTCTTCTAACATTAGAGGCCGAGTTACTGCCGCGGGGTCTATTTTTGCCACCGCTCAAAACAGTTGATTGTTCCAAAAGGGTTCTGATTTGTCTGTGTTCACACTGTGTGCTGTGGTGTGTTCACGTATGACAAATGGTCATTTTACAGTTTACAAACAATGGCTGGCATCCTTGACCTTGAAGGCTATGAAAAATTCTCTCTTGCTTATCTTTGTTATTTGCCAAAACTGACCAATTAAACCTTTCAGTAAAAGGAAATAATTCAAAAGTATGTTACAGGTGTTACTAGCACAGATACATTGTTACTACTAAAAGTTATTTAATTCTTCTCCTTATTTTTTACAAAACAGATTCTACACAGTTCATGTCCAACATCTGTACACAAATGTCTGCGCACACACGCAGCAGCAGAAACAAGACTGTCAATATTTGCCAAGATGTCGGTTTTGAGTTAAAGGTTTACTGTAACTTGCAGTGGATACAGACTGTACTGTAGTCTACTTGTAATTAAACTGGTGGGTTCCAGGGGGCAAGATCAGGGAGCACGACCTTGACAGGTCCAACTTTATGCTCAATTACTGGAATCGTGGAATCAACTCCATGTATGTACAAGCAGTGTTTAAACACACACATGATCTGTACCTGTCAACACCCTTCTACAATATTGACCATCTCCTCTTCTACAAATGAAGGTTGAGTAAAGGAACAAAAAAGCTGCGAGTTTGCATGAGTTGGGGTTTGTGGATAAGGACTAGAGGAAGTACAGGTATATGTTTTATGGCCCACCACCTCACTACTG
Source organism: Bryconaethiops microstoma (assembly GCA_037577275.1). NCBI lineage: Eukaryota > Metazoa > Chordata > Actinopteri > Characiformes > Alestidae > Bryconaethiops > Bryconaethiops microstoma. The sequence continues at coordinate 4,892 of JBBJLS010069847.1, forward strand.
TCCCCCCCTGCATAGGTATTTGCCATTGTTAATAAGAATTTATTCTTAATGGCCTGCTTGGTTAATGTGATGTAAAATAAAGAACATGCAACTAACAATAACAAACAGCTAGGTAACTATAACCAGAATCTATCAGTAAATATGTTATAACTTAAACTGTAAAAAAAAAAAAACTGCAGTTTTGTCATGCCAAAGACTGCATATCTGTATATAATCACTGTTGGAACAAAACCCTGTAGCCCCATTTTTGCTGGGTTTTATTATTGCATTTTTTGTGTAGTTTAAAAATATGAACTGCTGCATACATTGTATCTTGAAGTGGTCCAAATGACTAAAATCTTACTTGGAGATACAAGGTTTTGCTTGGACAGAGATGATATGCATCTTCCTGTGTAGTGGCAGAGTGTTTGACCAGTACCTTTAAATTACCAGCGATTTCATTTCAAATAGCTCATTTTAAACCTTAAGCCTCCCAAGAAATCACAACAAGAACATCAGTTGATACTAACTGGGTCTCAGAAAAGAAGTGTAATGTTATGCTGTCTCATAAAACGCTCTATTATAAAAATTATATTTTATGAATAGCTTTTTACTAAGCGTGATTAATAAACAGTCTGATTATTACTCACAATCAACCACAGTACGCATCCTGGGCTTTGCTTTTGCAGCTTATGCAACACAGCAAGGGCAGAGTCTTTTCTCCAACCGTCCAGAGACAGGCGAAGAAAAAAATCCATTTTTGGATCTCAAAGAAAGCTTCCAACACAAGCACTAACAAGTAAAACATGTTGTATAGAAAAAGGAGAGATGATAACAACAACAACAAGAAGGCTGGGTACAACAAACAAAGTGCATATCTCAAAGACACAGGCATGTAGCGCAGGATGTTTGATTTCATAGCCGCTGCATTCCATCAGCCTGTATTTTCCTGCACCTGCCCATGTCTGCCACAGCCTCCCTCGCTCAAACAGACTACAGTATAGGCTGCTATACCCTTCCAACCCTTTTTCCCACATTTCAACCATCTACGTTAAATCAACAAAACCGCTAAATATTAACCAAACAAACAAAAAAATCCACTCATGCCAACTAACTTTCCTGAGGCACACTTTAGAACTTCTCTCAAACAAAAACTCGAACTCTATACACACACACACACACACACACACACACACAAACAAACACACACACACACACACACTTCAGCAGGGCTGCCAAATGTGTGTGCACGCATGTGTTCTAAATCTCACCTGTATTTGGGGTGGAATGTTGTACATGGGTCTCAGTACTTGCTCCCTGGCCCATGCTCTTATTCTAACGCCCTCCAGTCCTGCCTGCCCCGGACGCCCCCTGTCACGAGGCCCGCAGCGGCGAGGGCGAAGTGTAGCGCCACAGCTTTAAGCTCCTCTCTTCTGTTCTATTCTCGTCTCATCTCTTTTCTTCTTTTCTCTTCTCTTCTTTCTTTTCCTGCCCAGTACCAGAGACCTAACTAAAGTGTAACTGGAGCCCGTTTGGCTTGCTCTCCTGTGTTTGCTTCTCTATCTCTTTATCTTTCTCTCTCTCTCGCTCTCTCCCTTTCCTCCCCGTCCTGGTTTGACGGCGTTTTGCTGTTGCTTGTCTTTCTCAGTCGGTAGCTAGGTCCCTCCCTCTGACTTCGTAAATAAGGTACTCAGGCTGAGCTGAGGTATGCCGGCATTCTCGGATGCCTGTCATTCCCCCACAGCAGAGTTTTCAGGACTAAAGTTCACCAGAAGTTTTGTTTTTTTTTTGGAGGTGGGGGCTGTTAAGGAATGGACAAGCCCACGAACTTGCATTTCAGTGTATACTGGAGGAGTCCCAAAGGACCCGAGTTGTAGGAACGTCACACCTTCACTTCCCATAATCCAATACTCTCCTGATGGATGAGGTAACCCGAGAGCTGTCTGAAAGACGAGCCGAGCTAAGGTGGCACCCACAGCTAGCAGGAAGTGACATCACAGTGGTGTCTGATTACTCACATGGAGTAAATGACAGTTGTGTGTGTGGGTGTGTGAGGGTGTGTGTGGGGGGGATATGTACAAGACCAAAAAGTCTCACTGACTCATACACTCTGTTTATGTTTACTTTGCATTAAGAGCACAGCTACTCATCCTCAACCTGTGCAGAAATAGTCAATTCTCATAACTAAGCCACTGTTTTTGAATTCAAGTGGGTCATTCTGGCTGAACTCAATATTTGGTATCATCACAATCTCAGAATACAACTATTTCGTGGCATTTTGTCAGCCAATATGAAAAATTCCAAATTTCTCTGGCCTAGCTCATACAGATTAGGAGCTGCACTGGCTTGAAATTTAATGAGATTTTTCCTCTGTACGCAGAAATGCTTGGTCAGCCATTTTTAGATGCCTGTATCTATGTAATGGCAACACATGTGAGAAAAATGTGGAAATTCCAAAGCTGTATTTATTTGGCTTGTAGGATGCACCCAACTGTCCCTATTCAACTTTAACCGGTATTCTAAAGGTTGTATCTCTGTCAGTACTGTAAGGCCACCAACATTTTTTGGCATGTATTCATTACTCCATACCCTACAACTGCACTTGGGAAGATCAATTTTCAGAGCCCATCTGGAATCTAGAGATGTAAAACATCTCGGCATGATCATGGATGGAGATCTTAGTTTTAGTGACCACATTAAAGCTATAACAAAGTCAGCATTTTGGCACCTTAAAAAAAGTTAAAGACTTTGTGTCCAAACAAGACTATTCATCCCTTAATTTCCTGCAGTGTTAACTATTGCAACACTCTCCTCACTGGGATTCCCAAAAAGTCCAGCTTATTCAGTAAACCCCCGGCATTTGTAGGGGTTATGTTCCAAGAGCCCCTGCGAACTGTGAAAAACCACGAATTTGTGATGTGGTAAAAAAAAAAAAAAAAAGCCTAAAAATGTCTTTTTATAGCGTACACCCTAGATATGCCTCCAAAGATCCGCCCAAAACACTTTAATTTCATTTTAAACTCAGCTTAATACATTACCCTTAAAAAATTCAAAGCTGTATACATACTGTATAGTGTACACTGAACTGCTGTGTCCCACTACGTTAATATTTAAAATTAGTAAATTATATTTCTCTTAATAATTTAGCACTAAAATGCATGAAAAATTATATATTGCTATGAAAAAAGCAAAACAAAAAGCAGAGGATATCTGCATTTTCCGCAAACAATTATTAGTTCGGTCATGACTGATCCTTGAATGACTGAAGCTGCGAATTCTGAACTGCGAATAGCAGGGATTTACTGTATTTCTGGAAGGTTTCTTAGATCTACAGGAGCTGGTCAGTGGTGAAAAGAGCCAAAACTAAACATGGTGAAATGGTGTTTAGTCACTACGCAGCTCGCTGCTGGAACAAACTGCCCATCAGTATCAGATCTCCACCAACTAGAGCTTTAAAAAACTATGAAAAACCTTACTATTCTCCTCCCCCTTCTTTAAAATTTTGGCACTTCTACCGCACTTTTAGTCTTCTTTTATTAATTTGCTACGTATTCTTTCATTTCGTCTATTTTATTTTTTATTCTATTCCCAAGGCTGCTAAGCACCTCTGAGGTACCCTTGAGTAAGGTACCGTCCCCACACACTGCTCCCCGGGTGCTGTGTTCCTGGCTGCCCACTGCTTCACTTGGTGAATGGGTTTAATACTGAGCAAGAATTTCGTGTTGTTCACACTGTGTGCTGTGGTGTGTTCATGTATGACAGAATGGTCACTTTCACTTTTCACTAAAGCACACTTAATGACCTTTGTGAATGAATGTGCTTTATAAATAAACGTGACTTGACCTTTCTAAGAAGAGGTGTGCATTCCTGGTCACCAAACATCAGGAATTTCCCTATCTGTGGTCCTGCTACAGGCCCAGAATCTCATGGCATAGTAAAATATTGCCACTTTCATTGTGTCAACTGGAAGGTCTGGGTTTCCTTCACAACATATAAAAACAGAATAGTGTTTTTGGTCTTAAGAGTTTTATTGAGTTTCAAATGTCAAGCGTTTAGCGCTCGGAAATTCATTTATCCTGCAGAGTAAACAATGACGGTCATCACACAGTAGCTTTCTTTGTGTTAGATAATGTGCTTCTAAATATATGCCTGGAAAAAACACAAACTATGACTCAAAAGAAATTTAAGCTTAGTTTAAATGACAAAAATTAAAAATTTTGGCACAGCTTTAATAGTTTCAGATATTTAATTGTTCTTTATTTATTAAAAGTTCTTTATTGGTTTCTGTTTCTTTGGCTTTATTTGGCTGATTTCTATTTCTTGTTTCTTTGTGTTCCGATTGTAACTTTTCTAACTGAAGAATTACATTACAGTTAGAACACAAAGAAACAGAACATAGAACCATAGAAACAAAGAAACAGGAAGCAATAAAATTCAAGCCATTCAATTTCAAGCCAGTGTAACTCAACTATATGAGCATGCCACAAAACGGTTCAATTCTGAAATAGTCGAGCATGGACCATTTGTTGAGCTGATCCAATTATTTTCTTGATAATGTTGATTTTCAAGCTGTCCCAAAACCTTTCACTTCAGTGTCAATGCAGTATTATCCTCAATACTAAATAAACGATACTTCAAAAATCATTCAAAATTACAGCAAAGACTGAACACTGAACAACTACAAATTTCCCACTTGTGGAACTAAAGGTTTATTGCTTCTTAATTGCATTTTCTTTATCATCCCTTCAAAAGTTTTTACGCTTCCCACATTTTTTGCTCATAATAATGCAAGTGGATATGTATCCATTGTCTGTATTGTATAAATCTATCAAATAGCACAAACATTTTACTGGGAGTACTGAAAACTGAAGCACCAACTGTTTACCAGGCTTTACGCTTTAGACACACTGTGTAACGCTGGTTACCATAAAAGAGTCAAATGCTCTACTTCACTTCTTACTGCTGTGTGACAAGTTAAAAATTTGCACGTCTATGTGGTGACCCACTTGGTCTTGTACCCGCAGAGTCTCGCCTGAAAATCATTACGAGAAAAGCTCATGATCACAAGCTCTGTGAACAACCTGTAACTCAAGCCATTATTTTTAGTTAGCCACCTCGGCTCATGTCAGAATACACAGAAGGGCCAGAAAAGTTACAACTAAAGTCTCATTCAGCAACATGAGTAGGCCAAGCAAATAGAATCATGTTTCTAAAACAACGTTCGGGACATGATATAGTGTTAGGTTAGAGCTAAACAATACTGTTACAAGAATTATATCTCAGCCTTTTGCAACATTCTCAATAACCATGCATCTGTTCTAAAAATACACCAATGTTTCTAACACATAGGCATTACTTGGGTGTGCAGGTATAGTACCGACTGCCGAAGTATATTTGGCAAACTATGTAAGCATTTTTTGGTCTGTTTGGGAGAACAAAACCATGCAAAATCAATTAACTCACAGATAATCTCTCTTCACTCTACATCTTTACAGTGTCAGTTCTGGCAAGTGATCTTTGTTTAACATATTCGAGATGGAGATGTGAATGGGCCAGCCCAGTGTCAGTAAACAAAAATAAACCAAAGGGCCAGATATTGGCCAACATGCTAGATTATGATTACGAGTCTGCTAGGAAATTGAATCCAATAAAATACGTCATATAACCAATGTTGCAGTCTCCAAAGAATATCGTCTGGCTCTGCCATCCCTACACACAAGGCACACCCAGTCCAGACTCTTCTCTTTTGTGATTCCCTGCTGGTGGAATGAGCTGCCAAAGCCGACCAGAGCAGCAGAATCCCTCTCTAGCTTCAAAACCCTTCTCAAGACTCATCTGTTCATAGAGCATCTCCTCTCCTGATGCACTTGCATTACTCTTACATAAACATTTAACACTTAATACTCTCCTCTGGTTCTCACACTGTCCTAAAACTTGAACGGGCCCCTCATATTGTTAGCCGCTTTGGATAAAAGCATCTGTCAAAAGAATGGGAATCCTGGGAATTTTCCATTCAAACTTAAATGGTAAAATGGCACATGGAGCAGATCATCAATTATCAGGACAGGTCATTTTGGTATGTTTCCTTGTAATTTAAATATGTTTTGGGATAACCAATTTTCAGTTTATTTATTAATATAAGAAAATTTGTAGTAATTTACAACATAATACAAAGTTAGCAGACATTGAAAACACTGGTCTTTCTCAATTATTCTTTTAAATTAAGGAACATATGTAATGGACCTAAATAAGATTACACTTAGTGCTATCACAAGTGTCAGCTATAAACACTTCTACTTAAAGCAAGGTACGATCCCCACAAACTGCTCCCCAGGCACTGTGTTCCTGGCTGTCCGGTGCTTCACTTGGTGAATGGATTAAATGCAGAGAACGAATTTCACGTTCTATAGCTACCGACAATAGCGGTAGCTATTGTCAAATGCACAAAATGTTGTCTTATTTAAATTTTTGACTTAGTAGTTTTGTTGCTCTTATGTTTTTCTTGCACACTTTTGTCCTGTCTGCACTTGTGGTTTTCTGTTCTGTTTTTGTGTTGCACCATGGTCCTGGAGGCACGTTGTCTCGTTTCACTGTGTACTGTGTGTATATGGTTGAAATGACAATAAAAAGCTACTTGACTTGACCTGCCTTGTATTTGTATATTCAGAGATACACACACACACACACACACACACACACACACACACACACACACACACACACTAAGGGTGTGCGGTATGAACGGTACAAATTATATGAATTTGGCCAACGGTCGAGATTTTGACTATACTGGCATGCCGCGATAGCGCATGTTGATGCTGTCATCAAGCTGTGCATGTTTTGGTCAAAAGCATGGCAGCGGCTGCAAACATGCAGCTTACATGGGGGGAGGAGGAGGCACTCGTAAAGAAGACCGGTGCGACGTCGTTCACATAGACCAGGTTTGGGTTTAAGGAGTCGGATGTTGAGCAGAAAAATATAATCTGCAAAGTATGCCGGGCGACAGTAATAGCGAAGAGAAGAAATACAAGTAATTTGTTTCATCACCTGCAAACGAAGCATGTTTTGGAATACGAAGAAAGCCAAAAACTTCGCCCTCCACAAATGTCCAGTCAGTCAAGTGGAAAGAAAAAAGGTGGTCCTACACACCAGGAGACTAATATTTTACAAGCATTTTCTAAAGGCACTCAGTTTTTGCATAATATAAATAAATAATCAGGACAGCAGGAAGAAATGTAATGTTTATTTTTTACATTTTGCACTTTATTTTGAACAATTTTGAATTTTGTGTTTTACTAACATTTTACTTGTATTTTTTTAACATCATCTTTATGTTATTGAAAAATTGTGTGCTACATTGTTTGGAAAAAGATCTGTTACACATCTTAAATTACTTGAAAAGTTTGCACAATAAATGTCATTCTATACTTTTTAGAAGTGTGTTTATTCTGCTGCAATGTATCCGGTATGTATGTTCAGAAACGGTCATTTTGACATATATATATTTTCATCATAGGTATACCTCAACTATGACAGACTAAATGAGAAAAATAAAAAGAAAACCACATTGTCTGATCTTTTAAGAATTTATTTGCAAATTATGGTGGAAAATAAGTATTTGGTCACCTACAAACAAGCAAGATTTCTGGCTCTC
>JBBJLS010069848.1:0-12522 GCA_037577275.1 Bryconaethiops microstoma
TATAAAATATTTTTTCTGTGATTAATCGTATTTTTAAATGCAAAATTAAATAAAATAGTTCTAAAGTAGTGTATTGCACACTTTTATTGAGTACTGCTATATAAACAAAAGTCCAATAACATTTGGTTTGCAAACACTTTAAACAAATAATGTTCCTTTTTAACAGCAGTGTTCCATTTTACACAGTTACACAGTTGCAGTTGCATCTCAACTTAACCATCAACCATCGATACTGTATGGAGGGTGGCCAGCCTGGGTCCTTCTGAAGTCAATAATCAGCGCTTTTGTCTTGTTCTTGCACCAGACCGCCAGCAGTCGCACCTCCTCTCTGTACGTCATGTCATTGTTGTTCTGATGAGCCACACAAATGGGGGGGGGTATCTGCGAAGTTTATATGGTTTGTGCTGGAAATGGAGGTGCAGTCCTCAGTCAGCAGCTTGTAGAGCAGTGCGCTCAACACACATCCTTGGGGGGTGCCTGTGCTCAGCGTGATGGTGTTGGAGGTGGTATTGGCGGTAAGGAAGTCTGGGATCCAGTTGCAGGTGGTGGTGTTCAGTCCGAGCAGGTCCAGGTTACTGATCAGCAGCTGGGGGATGATGGTGTTGAATGCTCAGCTGAAGTCGATGAACAGCATTCTCATGTGGGCATTGAGGTGTGCACCTGGGTCCAGTGTGGGAGGGAGTTGATTCTTGATGTTGGTCAGGACTACATGCTCAAAGCACTTCATGGAGTGAGTACTATTGGGTGGTAGTGGTTGAGCTCTGAGACCGTGACCACCTTTGGTTCACCTGTGTCTGATGGTAGTGGTCTTGAAGCACTGTGAGAAAATAGTTTGGCTGAGAGAAGTGTCAGTCAGCTGGTTCTGAGCACACATCCGGGTACATTGTGCGGCCCAGCAGCTTTGCGTGGGTTGGCCCTGGTGAGAGTCTTTCTCACAGTCTTTCTCACTTTGGCTGCAGATAAGGATAGCACTCAGTCATCTGGTGTTCGCTCTGAAAGCACCATCCTGTGTTTTCAGCAGTTTGAGAACTTCTGGTGTAAACCAAGGCTTCTGGTTCATCTGAGTCTTGACAGGTTTAATGATGATAACATCCCCAATCCATTTTTTGATGCATCCCTTTACTGTCGTAGTGTACTCGTTTATGCCTGTGTGCTGGCCAATGGTCGTTGCTTCTCTGAAGATGCTGCAGCCTGTACAATCTAAATAGTCATGCAGGGCTTCATACAGAACTCTCTGGTCATGTTCTGCTTTGTTACAGGAAATGCTTTCTTCAGCAGTGGGTTCTATACTGGAGTGTGGTCACAAAGTCTGAGGTAAGGGCAGGGTATGCTCTGTATGCAGATCTGGGGTTTGTGAACTTGTGTGTATGAGTGTGTGTGTGTGTTAGACTTTGACATTTAACTACAAAGGTGCAAAATTTATTGCACATAATTATTTTCCAGAGGTATCCAGTAAGCATCCTGTGTCCAGTGAAGTCAGCTAGTGGCTGCCCTTACTGAAGTTTCTATGTTGGTGTTGGGCATTAGCCACAGCTGGGTGTATTTATATGAGTGTGTTTATTGGTTGAGGGTTTTGTGTGCACATATATAAGGGGTTGTGTTTTTATTTCTCTTTGTGGGTTAACCATCACACTGGTCTGTTTATCTTCTGTCTCCTTTGTGTTCTGCATAAACTACAGTTCTGAATCTCGTCCTTGTACCAGCTGTTTTTGTGTGTTTAAATAAAGAATACCAGCGTGAATGTCTGCCTCCGCACCAGCCCTCTTTGGGGAAACGGGAACTGTGACAGCAGTAGGATGTAAAGTGTTAGAAAATAAATATTTGGGGGAAGATTGAAATGTTACTTTTTCATCTCTTCTGTATGATCCTATGATTTACATTTCATTTTATGTCTACAATGGGCATTAGCATTGGAAGAAGGTGGTATAGTCTAATGAATAATGTTTTCTTTTACATCTTTCCACAAGTCTCGAAGGGCCAGTTGGTTCTCAGCTATTGGAAATGGCTCATCTACAAAGTGCAGATTGCGGAATTGGTCCTCTCTGTTTCACAGAATACTCACTTATGCATTACATTTTCCCCATCTTATGGTAAAATCCATAACTAGGACAAAGAGGGGCAGCAATAGAATGCATTCTCATCTTACACCAGTCTCAATGGCAAACCCAATGCAATAGAGTTTCCAGTTTCAAGGCCAAAACCTCGAGCAGAACTCCTCGGTGCCCACACACCAATTCTCCAGATCGATTGAGCTTTTAAACCAAAACACAGACCCAGACAGCCAATCACATGACACTGACAATAACCTCTGTTAACACGGAACACTTAATCACAACTCAGGACAGGTGGATATGTTGTCAGGTGCCTAGCAATCCTGCTAAGGAGCTAATGAAACTCATATCGCTCACCTGAGTTGACTAGGCTCCTGACCACCATACACACAGCAATCTACCCCATCCTAGCCCCGTGCCCAGAGCTGTTTATTCCTAATATCGTTAGCCTCATAGCATAATTGCCTAAGTAATTTTTTGGCCAAATTGTGATTTCTGCCTAACTTTACTCTCCTACCACTGCTGCATCATCCTGCCTTTCTGCCCATGTCCTTGGCCAATCACAACACTTATTAGAATCCCAAAACACTATTTCCATAGTCATTTCTTTGACTTAGGCAGTTGTGATGCCACAAACAAAATGGCAAAAGAATGAAAAAGATGGCTCGGCTGTCCACAAGTGAAGCATTATTTTCGAAAAAAAGACCAGTGTGATGTATGTGTCAGCACCAAAGTAGGAAATACAGATCAGGATACCCTTACTACTCACTTGAAATGAAAGGCTCAGGCTCAAGCTGAAAAAGCTCAGGATAAAAAGGAATCCAGTTACAAACTTTCAGTGTGGACAATGGACTTTCAATGCATTCTTCTGTGCCCCAAGACAAAAGCAAGTTCAATATATTATAAAACTAAATTACAGATACACAACTTTACTTGCTTCAACTTGAATAACAAAGATGGGTATTGTTACGCTTGGGAGGAGCATGAAGGCTCCCTCAGCAGTGAGGTTTTTGCCCATCTGCAGTCCAGACCCTTTGAATCAATCCTAGAGGCCAACAGAAACATCGAGAAAGTCATTGCCTGGAGTGATGGCTGTGGATATCAAAATCGGTGTGGTACCATCAGCAACAGCTACCTTCATCTGGCCATGAAGCATGGTGTCACCATAGAACAAAAGTTTCTGGTTGCAGGGCACACACAATTGGAGTGTGACTCCATGCATAGCCTCATTGAAAGGCGCATCATCAAAGATATTCACACTCCACGTGATTACATTGTCATCTTTGAGACTGCACGAATGTATCCATCCCCATACAAGGTGACTCAGCTATACCACAGTGACTTCATGAAGTTATCTGGGGCCTATGTCACCAAATTTCAACCAGGTAAAAAAGTTGGTAACCCCACAGTCCATGACCTACAGGCTCTCCAGTACTTGGCTGATGGTCGAATCTGGTACAAGTTGGATTTTGAGTCTGACTGGGAGGACCTGCCTCATCGAATCAGCATCCCCAAAGAACCATTCCACTGGGTCCCACTCTTTCCTGCCCAATTGCCAATTACTCTCAGGAAATTCAATGACTTACAGGCAATGAAAGCAGTACTACCAAAAGTGGCCCAACAGTACTATGACAACCTCCCTCATCAATAGACAGTGTGAAAATGATTTTGCACAGCGCCTAAGTGGAACTTCGATTAAGGGTGGGAAAGGAAAACAGTGGTTAGTGGTTTAAGGTTAGACATCAAGAAACAACTTGGTTAAGGTTGACAAGTTGACAAGTTGACAAGACAATTTTGGTTATGCTATGTTTCCATTTATATGTAAGAGGAAAAAATGCCTAAGTCATGGCATATTCTGTCTAAGTCACTTTTATTCATTAGGCAATTGATGATGGGTCTTTTTTCTTTTTTCACACATCTGGTTGAATGTACTGTTACAATTTCAATAAAAAATTCAAATGTGTTTTCTAAAACATTTTTTAAAAAAAAGTTTTTTCTTGTTTTCCAAAAACATTGAAATATGATTTAGGCAATTATGCTATTAGGCTAATGATATTCTGGCGAAGGGGGCTGGTGAGGGCGCGACTGACGGGGACCAGATGTGACAATGACAGAGTTCAAGACATTAACCTGGACTTCAAAAGCCCCAAAAATCAATCCGATCAAACATCTGTAGGATGTGATCTATAAAAACGGTGGCTGCAAGAGAAGGCTACACAGCGGCACGGATTTTAGTGTATTTCTAAGTTTGTAATTTTGTATTTTTGTGTTCATAATGTCACAGGTTTGGAGAAACAGGTCAGGTCTCTGACAGAGTAGCTACAACAGCTACAAGCAGACAATGAAAGGCTACATCAGGCAAATGTAGTTCCACCTGGGGCCATAAAACAGGGAGAGTCAACAGCTCAGCAGGGGGCTAGCTCATCTGGAGTGAGGTATGTCTATGTGCCAAGAGAACAAGAATTTCTTAAATTTTCTGGTGGGTCGGGCCCAGAGTGTCCTCTGATAGAGAAGTGGGTCGAGTAGGTTCGTAAATCTTTACAGATGAGACATATGGCTCCTAGTGAGCAAGCCTATTTTTTGTATGACCTCCTTGATGGGGAGGCTAAGATGGAGATCAAGCTCCGTCCAGCTAGTGATAGGACAGACCCTGAAAAGATTATTTCAATATTATTGGAGACCTTTGACTGTGTACACTCCTACATTGAGGCCCAACAAAAGTTTTTTCAGTGTAGACAACGGGAAGGAGAGTTGTTGCGTGAGTTTTCACACTTGTTAATGCCTCTCATGGAAATTGTTCAGCAAAAAAATCCAAATGCTATTTCCAATTCTGATGTAGTCTTACGTGATCAGTTTGTAGAATATGTTCAGGATCAAATGTTACACAGAGAGTTATATCAAACAATATCTTAGACTCCACCCTGGCTCTTCTTTTTTGATGTGCGTAAAGAAGCATTCCATTGGGCTGATGAAGGGGAGGGAGCCTACCCACGACGTGCCAGAGCTTTTTCTTGTGATGTTAATTCAGGGGTAGGAGGGGAGTGGGATGTTGAAACCCATGCCATAGTAGCAAAACCAAAGGATGAATCGACAGAACCTAAAGACTGTTTGCATAGGCAGTAAGCTCAATTAGATAACATTCTGAAGCATTTGTCTTCTCAAACAGTAGGCCAGGCTATCCATCTCAGCGTTATCGGTTTGCGCCAGATGGTCGGCCTATCTGTCTGTGGTGTGAACAGGTTGGTCACATGGTAACGGACTGTCCAACAGGGGAAGTGGGTCGAGTACAGGTGCGACGGACAGGTCGGGAGTTGGGGCAGAGGCCACAAAATTGCACTAATGTTCCTTCTACTGGGCATCCGGGAAACTAACACCCTCTAGTGTACGTAGCCAAGCATTAGATGGGGGATTGTTAGGCTCAGACCCCTTTCTGTCTGCACACCCCTCTCACCCTGGACTGACAGGTCAATGTCCGGTGGCTGATGTGGAGGTGGTGGGGGGAGTGACTGTTACATGTCTTGTTGATACTGGCTCAATGGTTTCTACTATCACTGAGACCTTTTTTAAAGAACATTTCCAAGGGTTGAGCCAAGACCAGCTATGCTCCTGTGGATGGCTGCAATTAAAAGCACCCAATGGGTTAGATATTCCTTACAGAGGTTATTTAGAACTGGATGTAGAAATCTTGGGTAAGGTGTTTCCCTCGATGGGCATCCTGGTGGTACAAGACCCACCGGGTCTTGCATTAAAGGCAAGAAAAGACACAGTACCAGTGTTGGTGGGGATGAATGTGCTTCGGTGCTGCTTACGGGAGATGTTCTGTCAAGAGGGCACCAGTTTGTTTACTTCCCCCAAAATGTCATCGGTTCCCGAGGTTTGGAAGCATGCCATGTTGGTGTGTCAATGTTTTGAAGACTTGTCTGAGTCTGGGTGTTTGGGTAGAGTGTCCCCTGGGGCCTTCTGTTCATGTTCCTGCGGGCTCCATGAAACTGGTGTCTGCAGTGTGCAGACAGGGGCTTTGCCCTTTGGTCTGTTTTGGATTTCTTGAACCAGGAGAAGGAGAATAGCTATTGCCACCAGATTTGATTATTCCAAGTTCTTTACTTTCCATTGGGAATGGTATGGTGCGGGTACCAGTTGTTAATGTGGGGAATGAAGATTGGTGGATAAGGCTGCGTACTATTTTAGGACAGTTGAATAAGATAGATGTGTGCCCAGTAAGCAAGCCTGTGTGTTTTCAGGAAGAGGAGGTTACACAAGGTTCTGCTGTTCTAATTCAAGCAGTACAGGCCACCATATCCCAGCTGCCTGGTCTGGTTGACATTTCTTGGCCTAATTTGATAGATTCACAACAACAGGCCAAGTTGTTGCTTCAGAGGTACAGTGCAGCCTTTAGTTGTGGGGAGGGAGACTTTGATTGAACATGAGATCCCTTTGTTGGATGATATACGGGTTTGGCAGCGCTATCGAAGGCTCCAACCCTCCCAGTATGATGTTGTGAAAGCACATATTCAGGGGTTGTTAGAACAAGGGGGAGTGAGGCAGAGGTGTAGTCCTTATTCTTCACCCATTGTGGTTGTCCAGTAGAAAGATGGTTTTGTGTCGTTTACAGACAGCTGAATGCTAAAACTAGAAAAGATGCCTTTCCTTTGCCTCGCATTGAGGAGTCTTTGGATGCCCTTTCTGGTGCCTGTTTGTTTTCACTCTTGATCTTGCTTGTGGTTACAACCAGGTTTTAGTGGCAGAAAAGGATAGAGCAAAAACAGCATTTTGCACTCCATGCAATGCACCAGGGACGTTCCAACGGCTCATGGAAAGGATCTTTGGTGATCAACATTATCATTCTCTTCTGCTGTATTTAGATATGGTGGTTTTTTTCATTCACATTTCAGCAGCATTTGGAATGAGCAGGGTCTAAAGCTTAAACTTGAGAAATATTATTTCTTCCAGCCGGAAGTAAGATTCTGGAGTTGCAACAGATCCTGTTAAGATCAGTGTTGTAAGGGACTGGAAAATACCTTCAACTGTTTGATTTTAAGATCGATTATCGCCTAGGTGCATGTAATAGGAATGTGGATGCGTTGTCCCGCTTGCCTCCATTACCAACTGCAGAAAGGACAGAAGAGGTGACAACAGGAATTGTGCTCCCAGCTGAGGTCAAAAGTACTGTTATAGCCAACCAGTTACCTAGGGTTGCTGGTGTACAGGCTATCGATGCATCTCCTGTACGTACTAGGGCAGATCTTAAGGTCCTTCAGCTTGAAGACCAAGTGCTTAGCGCCTTTTTGGTGTATTGGAACAGGGGTAAACCTCCTACGACTAAAGAGAGGATGAAAGAGTCATCTGCTGTTATGCAGTCAGTACGTCAGTGGTCCAAGGTGCGAGAGCATGATGGTGTTCTATACCAAAGAAACCATGTTCCTGGTAGTAGGGAGGAGGTGTTGCAACTGTTGTTACCTCAGCAACTTTAGGTTGAAGTTCTTATTGCCCTACACAATGACCATGGTCACCAGGGAATAGAACGGACCACAGCACTTATTCGGCAGCAGTGTTACTGGCCGTTCATGCGAAAAGATATTGAGCATTGGTGTCAGGAATGCCGCCTATGTTTGGCTGCTAAAGCCACTCGACCAAAGTTGAGAACATTTATGGGTAGTCTGTTGGCCTCTAGGCCTTCAGAAATTTTTGCCATTGACTTTCCCCTGCTGGAGAAGTCTAGTGATGGGAAGGAAAATCTTTTGGTTGTAACTGATGTCTTTTCTAACTTTACGCAGGCGTGCCCTACAGCTGATCAAAAGGCAGCCACTGTGGCCAGTGTTCTTACTGAGCAGTGGTTTTATACCTATGGCGTTCCGTAGCATATCCATACTGACCAAGGCCAGAATTTTGAGAGGGAGTTGTTCCAGCAGTTGTCAGTTGTATGGCATCCAGAAGTCCCGTACAAGTCCGTATCACCCAAAAGGTAATGGACAGTGTGAACGATTTATTCGAATCCTACATGATTTGCTTCATACCCTAACCCCAGAAAAGAAGAGGAGATGGCCACATCATCTGCCTCAAGTGCTGTTCGCATATAACACAACAGTTCATCAGTCAACTGGGTTTTGACCATATGAATTGATGATTGGCTGGAAGCCTACACTTCCGGTTGATTTTCTTCTTGGCACAATAGATTCACCAGATCAATTGACCACTGAGGAGTGGGTGAGAGAACATCAAGAGCATCTCTCTACAGTTTATCATCAGGCACGGTTACATCTTGAGGCAGCTGCGGCTGGTCGAGCGAGGCATCAGCATCTCCCCTTCCGATTTTACCTTTGGGCACGTTGGTGTATCGCCGGGCACATCTGCCTGGCCGTCATAAGATTCATGATTATTGGGATAGTGTGCTGTATGAAGTGGTAAAGTGTTTAGATGAGGTTGGCACACTAGACAAAATTAGACCAAGGGGCCAGTTAGGCCCGGAGAAAAACATACATAGGCAAGAGTTACGGGTACTTCCAATGGAGCCATTTTTACCCCTACCGACACCTGTAGGCAGACAACCTGGATCAGGGGGTTTAGGTATTGTAGTAGATGATGAAAGTAGTAGTGTAGAGGAGGAGGGTGATCTTGCGTTGTGGATGGACGTTGATCCACCTCGCTCTGACAGGCAAGTTGACACCATTCCCACGTCTGCTATGGAGCAGCGACCTACCACTTATGAACAGCATGACCAGGTTGTTCAGGGAAATGATAATCTCGTCATGCATACACAAGGGAGTGACAGGGATGGGGTTGTATCGGCATCTGCGGACATTTTGGGATTCAAGAGGACCAGTAGGACAACGGCTGGATATAATTCAAACCCTTATAACCTCCCATGCACAGCAGTTAGACAGGTGGAGTAAGATGTGGGGATTGGAGCTCATGCCATAGTCAGCTCTTCCACTGCTGTCTTTAGGCCTTGGGTGTAGTAATTTATTTTTATTTTTTTGTCACCGTGTTGGAGAGGTGTGTGTAGCAGGTATAGTTGGGAGAGACAATAAGCACCACGCTGTGCCCCACCCCTCTAGGAGTTGATTACCTTAACCAGGTGGCTCAGGTGATTGATTCTTAAAGTGTTTGTAGATGCAAGTTGGAGAACAATAGCGCGTGGCGTTGCATTTGATTCAGCCAAGGGTTGGAATTAGCAGAGCAAATGGAATCATTGTCCTCTGGTATTTGTGTTAGTGGCCACAAATTTTTAAGAGCCACAAGCCGGTGAGAGATGCTGTTATATGGGAGAGTGCATGTAGCAGCTGACCTCTCTACATCTGTTTTATGCTGGATTGGGCGCTTACAGTGACTCGTTTATCTACTTGATCCTTCTTTTGTAAGTTTACCTGTTTTCTTATTATACTTGTGCTCTGTTTTATTTTGTTGTTTTGTTATATTAAGACAAAGCAGAGCATCTACAGAGCATCAGTAGGCAGTTACTGGGAACGGTTCTAGGAATGGAGGTATGAGAATAATTTTAATAGCATATTGTATTACTTAATATGGTAGAACACTGTCATGTTCGTGCTTCTGATTGCAGGAGAACCAGCTTCGCCCATTCGATTAGCCACTGTTTTTCCTGTGTTTCGAAGTGGTCTTGTTTGTTGTGTTTTGTTCTGTGTATTTTGAGTTATTCTGGACTGTGAGGCTTGCCCAATGGGTTGGGGCGGAAGTGGAGACCCATGTGGTGCCTACTGTTTGTTGTGTGTGTGTGTGTGTGTGTGTATGCGAGTGTGTGTGTGAGTGTACAGCTCTCTTCTTTTGGGTTGGGCTTAGGGCTCTGTGCAACGGTTCGCACTGGGGGCTGCTGCCTGTAGTGGTTATAGAATATTGGTGTGGGGGTTTTCTTGTGGTGTCATTAGTGCATGATTTATGTTGTTTATTTGGTTTGAAGTGTAGTACTCTTTGTTTGTATTTATGACATTGTGTATTTAATGTAAAGTTGTTTTTTCTCCCTGGGGGACTGTAGCTGTGTATGTCCTAGTGCCATATTATGCCCTATATCTAAGTTTGGATTGATTTATTTTATTTAATTATTTAAATGAAATCATTTGTGTCAGACCCATTGTTGTTCCCTTATCCGAAAAGCCTGTATTTGTGTTTAGAAGATTGTAATTGCAAACTCACTAAAATTGAAATTTGTGTGTCTACCACCCTCTGGATGGTTTATATATATATATATATATATATATATAAAAAAAAAAAATTGTGTGTGTGTGTAAATTAGGGTGGTCTTTACCTAGTATGAATTTTTTGATTTTATCAGTTTTCTGCCCTCCCACCATGCCATTTAATGCTCCAATGATAGAAACATAAGAATGTCATTTTTTTTTTCCAAGATTGCTGTGCATTTGGTGTATGCTCAAATGAAATTAAAATTTAATTCTTTGTACAAATTACAGAAATCCAAGCACTCTGTTGCATTATTTGGAATCTGCATTATTAAATGACAAAATGCAAGCTGTTAAGCTTACATGATAGTCTTGTGCCCAACTGCCATGCATATTCAGTGAATTCTGATAGCAGAATATACATATAGTATAACTGACTGACTGGCATTACTGTAATTCACCATATGTTATAATGTGTGTTTCACTTCAGTAAAGTTGAGGTTTTTTATTTGTTATCTAGATTGGTTTTCTTTTACATTTACTTACTTTTTAGTTTTCTTGCCATTGTTAAATATTTATTGCTGAGGAGTGAGGCCCTTACTGTGTTCTGTCTGCTAAATATTGTTAAATATTGACTCCCAATCATTGTTTCCGGATCTGGCACAGAACAACTACTGTGTGTTCCAAAGCTATCATCAGGAACAGGCAAGACTACGGCAGATGCATTGATAGACGCAGTGTCTGAATGGGGTATTGTCGACAGCATCAAGGCTATCAGCTTTGACACATGTGCAGACATCACGTACATGAAGTCATGCTGGAGGAGGCCTTCAGCATCACGACTGGACCTTCCATTGGCCCTGACATTCTGCTGTTCAAGTGGTTCAAGGCCTTCTGGCCAAATGTTGCTGTTACTGTCTACAAGCCCGGTATTGAAATTCCTGTGATTGCAACAGCAGTTGGAGCTGGTGTTTTGGATTAAATGAAGACCTTCATCACCGATCAGCTTGTCTTGAACCATTAGCGTGAAAACTATCGGGAGTTACTTGAACTTGCACTGATATTCATTGGAGGAGTTCTTGTTCGTGGTTTTAATGTTCTGGAAGCCAGGTGCCATCCATCGTGCATGCTTCATGGCATGACTCATCTATGCTCTGAAAATGTACATGTACATTTTCAGGGATGTTGGAGTCAAGACGACAGGTTGTGAAGTACGTAGTCTGGGTGACTTCTGTGTGTTTGGTATAGCCGCTTACATCAAGTCGTGGTTTCTTGCTCATCTGTCAGCTGAAGCACCGGCCAATGGTTTGGGGCTGTTGAAATTTCTCGCCTCATCTGAATCTCAAGCACGTCGTGGTGCGCTGAAGAAGTTGTGTGGGCAGCTGTGGTATCTAAGTGAAGACCTGGTAGTCCTAGACTTTTTTGATCAGAATGTTGATGCAGCTGAGAAAAAAGCCATGGTTGAAGCGCTCAGCAACCAAGGAACTGAGGACCCACCAAAGTGCATTATTGTGAACCAGTCCAAGATTACTGATAAAAAATTATGGCACTTTGTTACACACAAAAAAGAAATTTATTCTGTATTCTGTCCATTTCAGATTCTTTCCTCTCTTCAGATCCCGAGACATGGGTGACAAATGAAACCAATTTGGAAGCTGAAACGGTAATCCGAGACCTCTGAGTAGTAAATGACACAGCTGAACGTGGAGTCGCCCGATGCAAGACAACGTATTGTTAACAAAAGATGAAAATGAGCACTAGTGACTGTGACACGGAGTACAATCAGTACAACTGTTGTAATACTGATGGCTAGAGACTTTCACAGTGATTGATAAAAGTAAAATAATTGATTTTCTGATTAAATGGTCTGTGTAATACATTTTTCATTTGAAGCCAGTATAGCTACCCTAATATTACAGCTGTACATTGTCTGAGAATTGTTATACAGGATTGCTTTGAGCATACCTTAAATATTGAGTAATTCTGAAAATCTTGCACCCACAGTGTTAACTTTTGTGATAGATTAAAATAACATGGTGGAGGATAAATTGTTCAAAGTAAAAAAATAAGGACCACCCTAATGTTTGTGTGTGTGTGTATATGTGTGTGTGTTATATTTTATTTATTTATATAAAATAAATATATTTTATATAAATAGTAGGTTTATAAAAATATAATCACACACACAGTGGAGGAAATAATTATTTGACCCCTTGCTGATTTTGTAAGTTTGTCCAATGACAAAAAAATGGAAAGTCTCAGAAGAGTATCATTTTAATAGTAGGTTTATTTTAACAGTGACAGATAGCACATCAAATGGAAAATTGAAAAAATAACTTTAA
>JBBJLS010069849.1:0-12522 GCA_037577275.1 Bryconaethiops microstoma
TCCTCGGTTCCTCCAGCCGTTGTTTGGATTAGTGAAACTCCATCAGCAGCTCCTGATTTAATTTAATGAAGGACTGACAGAGTCAGACCACGTTTCTGATGGAAACCACAAGTAATACTGAACTTCCACAAGTCCACACATTGATGTACTGAACACAAAATCACTATTTACTTGTAGAATGTTATTTGCATTTACTCTTTTTAATTTAATAAACACTGATTTTTATTCGCAGGTGCCGAAAACATCAGCGCAGTACTGTATATATTCATGCCCCATATCTATATGTAATAATACGTTTTAAACAATGAAACATTTTTTTTTAGTTTTTCCTAAACGCACTTTGTACATTACGGACCTTTTTGTGGGTTCTGGAGGTTTGCTCTGTTTTGATTTATTATTTTTTTTATCTTCAAAATGAACAAAAGCAAAACACACACACACACATACACACACGCACATTAACACAAAGGTAAGTGGTCCACAGAGGGTCAGCAGTGCTGAAATCCTGAACCTGATCCTCACTGCTGACCCAGCCCTGAGCGACATGTCGTGATCAAAGGCACGAACCGTAAAACACACACAGCTTCACTGGGACTCTTTACAACACAGGCTCCACAAACACCCCACACAAAACCAGGCCAGCCCCTCTGAGGAGAACCAGCCTGTAGGTCTCAGCAGTGTCTGGCCTCAAGTCCAGCACCAAAACTGCTAGCACACCAGACAGTAGCGCTCCACCACAGCCTCCGTAGCAACAGCTCACATCAAAGAAATACTTACAATGATAGACTAATTCAAAACATGACATCATTAATTCTAATTTTATAGAACTAATAATATGGCAAAAAACTGTACTGATTAAAGATTTAGAATTGTGTAGTAGACTGTGCAACTCAGTGTTTGTGGTGGATTAGAACTACAATGATTCTATTATTTATTAGATAATTGATTTTGTGGCAGATTAGAATTATATTGACTGTATGTGTGATCAGATTATAATTATGAAGTGGACTACAGTTGTACTATTTTGATAACTGATTACATTGTGGTGGCCTAGACTTGTATTAATTATATATTTGATTAATGATTGTGTGCTGAATTATAAATACATTCATTGGAAAATTGATTTTATTATTGATTATGAAACTGATTAGAATCAAATCGATTGCACAACCGATTTAATTACATATTATGTGCTGGATTTGAATTGTATTGATTAGATAGGTGATTCAATTATTGACTATGGGTTAAATGGATTAAAATGGTACGAATTGGATAATTGATTAGGTTGAATTAATCATATGCTTGATTCGATTACTGATTATATGCTGGGTTAGAACTTTATTTGCTGTAGTATAGATAAGATGATTGATTATGTGCTAGATTAGTATTATATTGATTGGATAACTGATTTTATTACTGCATTTGCACTAGATAAGAATTGTATTCTTATTGATTATGTGCTGGATTAACTATACTATAGTAACTGTATGACTGTATTACTGACTAGATTATTGATGTGTTTGACTCTTATTATACTGATTCGTGCACATTCAATGGGTCAAACAGCAGTCATTGATTAGATCTTTGATTATGTGTTCGATTAGTATTGTCTGTATAATCAAATACTGATAATGCCATAGACGTGGTGTATTACCTCGCGTAGCTCGAGGCGCTGGGCCACTGCCTCCAGACATTCCTGGCCCGTGCTCTCCACAGACAGTGTGCACTCGATCACATTGTTGTCCAGCAGCCGGATCCGCGTCACAAAGAAGTTCTTACTCAAGACGTTGTAGCGCTTTGTCCGGCGGAGCTTCAGTCTGAATGGCATGGCTGAGCGAGGTCAGGCCGGGGTCTCAGGAATCAAAAGGTCAGGGGACTGGGGGGTGGGGGGGATGGGGAGGGACTAAGCCACCTGCCCCACCCGGGGATGGCCACACCCCCCCTTGAAGAAGTGCACCCTGGCAAGGGGCAGTCCCATTCCGAGAGGAAGATGAGGGGCAGACCGGAAAGGGAATCCTGCAAAGAAACATGGAAGTATTTTACAAAGGCAAAAAGTATCAAAGATAAAATGCAGGTTTCTCTGATTTGGGTTAAAACTAGTCTCTCCCCAAATTCACACCAGGTGGAACAAGTTAGCGTCACGTAAGCCTTACACACTGCCTGACATATCATCTTGTGTTCTTCTGTAATTAAACAATTTCACAGCAGGTTTCAGGCTGTAACAGAGAACAACAGTGCCCACCCCCCACACAGACACACAGAGACGCACAAACATACACACACACACACACACACACTGTCTTTCATGTACACCACATAAAAAAGCCAAACAGAAGGTTTCTTTGATGTCAAGCACATGTATCCTGTTTCTAAAGGAGAAAGTCTACCCCTGAATCCTTCTCTGTTTTTTTCTATGTCTCTTTACTCCTCACTTCATTTCTCTTTTTCTTTCTAATTCTATTCTACTCATCTCTTACTCTCTGCTATTTCTCTCCATCTCTTCCCGTCTGTCTTTCTTTTCTTTTCTCTCTCTCTCTTACCATTCTCTCTTCTTTTTTCTTTATTCATGCTCTTGACCATGTAAAACCCACACACACACACAAATATACATACACACATTTTTATTTGAACAGACATGTAAGATAAAATAACCATATAATCCAAATGTTAGTTCAGAGTCATTATGTAATCTGATGGACTGAGCAGTACGTGGTTAGATAGCTAGGTCTCTCCCAGTCACACGATAGCACCAACACTGAAGGATCCCACCACGTATTTTCCAGTTGCTGCTAATGCGTCACTGCACAGCTCAACACGCTCGGAGAAGAACACTAACCACCAAATCTGTTACATCATCTGACAGTGACACCCACACTGACTTCCATCACGCTAAGAAAAGGGCAGAGGGAAGGCCTTCCCCAAATTTCCAAGCAAGCCTGAATATTACCAGATGCTGTGATACTGCTATAAATACTTGGGAAACCGTGCATTACTGACTTTCAATTTTTATTTTAGGTGGTAAACATACAGAGAGTGAGAGGAAAACTGGCAAAAGACAAATGTATGTGTACAAAGCCAATATCAGCAGATCATGATAAAAAATTTGTCTTGTTGAACAAATCAGTTATTTTTTAAGTATCGTGCCGTCTCTAAGGAGCAGACAGGAGAAATGAGAGCAAGAGAAGGCTTGAGGGCAGAAAAAGAGCCAAGCAATGAAAGGACGAGAGAAGAAGGAGAGGAATGTGTCGGCGCTTGTCCGGGAGCCGATGGAGGGATGAAGATAGGCGGCCTGGATCTGAGTTCAAATTCCAATCTCTCATTTTACTGCCATAACACAGCACACCTGACACAAGAACGCCCTAAGCTCATTTACGCCTGTATAAAGTTTAGGGAAAGTGAGACCGACAGTAATCAACCGCTGAGCTGCACTAAATTCAGTTACTCAAGCCTAATAATGCACTCTGTAATCTGTGACCTCACGATTTCATGGTAATGGATTAAAATGAATATGAATTACAAACCAGATTAATTTCTGCAAGAAAATGTGAAATGTAATTGAGTGGCTGATATAAAACCAAGGACTGGTTTTATGGGCAAACTTGCTCCCAACACAGACCAGTGATCTTCTGTTTCAGAGGCTCACACTTAACCACTTTGCCATGGGAAGGTGTTAGTTTGCCAACTCTTACCAAACCGTTTATGGTTAAGGACAGGCTGCTGCTGATTTTTAATTAAACCACAACGAACAGTGAGACACGTAACTTTTTTTTAATAACCAAACTGAGCTTTGGTGTCTTGAAATATGTTTATGAGACTGATGTGTGTTTTGCTTCGCATTGTTCTCCACATTTGTGTTGTCCCTTTGCTGGCAGCATATGCATGATGTCATGATATTCACAACACTGTCTCTCTCATATAGACTCATAGGGCGACTCACCCCACCGCTACCTCTCCCATACATTATGACGCTGGTTCGACCACAAAAATGACTATTTACACAGAAGTGCGGCGATTCTTAATTTTTACTTTTGTAACAAGACTTTTACTTTGGGCAAAAAAAGTATACTGTACTTAAGGTCATTAAAATCATATTCAGTTTTACCCTACAGTTTCAGACACAAAACATGTTTTTTGTCTGAAATTTGCTTCTTTAGTTTGAGCACTAGAGCTACAGTATGTATCGAACAAGTAATTGATAGTATATGTGAATCAGTTAGTGTTTTGCTAACCACACACCTAAACTGCACAAACTTGACTTCAAAGTTGTTCACAACTATGACCTGATTACATTACTTCTGACCCTGTATGACCCACTGTTATCTATAAACATGGATAAACATGCCTTCATAATAGCTGCTATACATATATATGTTTATAGCTATGCTAATGTATTTTGTGCATTTTTATGTCACAGCATGTCACATGTCAGAAGCAACATGAGTCGTACTGTTATGTCCATTGTTTCTCTTATCCGTTAACCACGTTAGCCTTGTACCGTCAATGCAAAAAATATTTTTTACTCATTTGCAATATTAGCCTCAAAGCTACGTTGCGAAACACACTTAGCATTTTTTATTAGCTAGTCATATTAGCATTGTAGCTCCAGTGCTAAAACTAAAGAACATCACCTGGCATGTCAATTTTTTGTTCAAACTAACTAAAAGAACTATGGCTGTGTGTTTCTACATGACTGCTGTGGTCAAGATAGTGCAGCTGCTGTGCCGAATCGCAACTGGAGCAGTGCTTCACCACTCTGCTTCCTAAACCAACACGATCTAAACATGTCACACACACACAGGCAGGAACTTGGGTGAAGAGGTTAGCTGAGGCTCAGTCGCGGTCGGTGCCGTGTTTAGCTGTCCTCGGCGGGTCTCGTTTGCTTGTGGTGAGCAGATGCGAGCAAAACAATGAAAGTGCACTGCGCCCTCGCTCTCACACCGAAAAACACCCCACCAAGCTAAACCTCACCTCAACACTGCCCCAGTGCTTCTGCATCAACAGTGAGCTATTTGGAGAGCATGCAAACAGTGAGAGACAGCAAGGTTTGTAATTTTGTGGCCGGGAAAATATATAGTGTAGGAAAAGAGAGAGAAAGAGTGCGAGAGAGAGAGAGAAGAAAAAAAAAGAGGGAGAGAGCGAGAGAGCAAAACAAATACACAAACACATAACGCAGCACTGAATAGAATTTACTGCAGCTCTACATTACTAAAATGTAGGAACACTCTCTTTGCCAGTTCTAGGTAATAATTTGGACAAATGTAAGGTACTGTCTCGATTAATTATTTTGAGCCACTTGATGGTTCAATAATATTTTGGGTAAGGTGACCAGATTACACTGAAATTGCTTAGAAGTTCTGGATATTGAGATGATGTAATTGGGTCTGGACTGTAAAAGATTTACAAAGGTTTACAGAGTCGTTACATGTGATTATGCAGTAAAATTCAGTGTGTGTTTCTACTGTTAGGCATAACAGCTAGAGCCTGTTACATATTTCAGTGTTGAGTTCTTACCTCCCATTTACCCTGTTAGTACCTAGAACTTAAGGGACTGTAAAGAAAATGTTACCTAAAATATGTTACATCCACATGGTTTTGCCTTTATTAATTTTATTAACGTGGAAGTCATCCACACCTGTCAATCAACTCAATTCTCTGCACACCCCATGTGTTTCTGAGTTCGACTCGTGTTTAGAACACCAACCTACTATATGACACAGAACACAGATTCTGCAGTTTTCTTCAACCCAAAGTGTGGCAACAAATGGGCTGAAGGCAAATGGACTGAATTGGCCCAAATCAAACAGCCAGTCATCTCCATTAAAACAATACATAGAAACACCTGACACCAACTCTGCCACCTTTCTGCCCAAAGCACAACAAAATGATACTGTAACCAAGGAAAATTCTCAAAAAATACTTGTCACTATAGCGAGAAGGTACTGGGGGTCAATTTCCAGCTGGGACAGCTGTGGGTCCTTTCTGTGTGGAGTTCTGTTGGAAGCTTTGGTTTCCTTCCACGGTTCAAAGACATGCGCTTCAGGTGAACTAGAAATGCTAAATTGCCTCTAGGTGCATTTGTGTGTGTGTGTGTGTGTGTGTTTGTACCCTGTCTAGGATGTTTCTCCACCTTTTACCCTTTAACCTACAGCACCTCTCACAGCATGGTTAAGATTAGCAATTCCGAAAACTGGTTAAGCAGTTTCTACATGCAGAGTGTGGCGGAGCTGGCTACGTGGTATATCTATCTATTGTATAAGTATGTGAGCGCCTTACATTTAGTTCAAGTGTTAGCAGCATGTAAGAGTGTGTGCAGAGAGACACAAGCACATGGAAACATGTTGGAGTCATAGAAGCAGGAGACTCAAGAGCAGGACACGTACCTATAAAAACTAAAGAAAAGGGTTTAGACTCAGCTTCAATGGTCTCATTATTGGTCTCAGCGGCAGCTGGTGGCCTGCAGGTCTGGGAACTGCCCCAGCGAGTGGAAGGTTGTGGGTTCAAATTCCAGGACTGCCAGTGGCACCACTGAGGTAGCCTTGAGCAAAGTATCCTCCCCACACACTGATCCCACAGTAATTCAAACTTACTCCAGTATTGTTACATTTACAGTATTTGGCAGACCCCCTTCTCTAGAGCAACTTACAATCATTAGTTACAGGTTCAGTAATGCTGGAGTAACTGTGTGTCTTGCTCAGGGCCACAGTGGTATTAGGTGGGGTTTGCACCTGTAACTTTATCGTCGCTGGATTCATAGGTAAGGTTTACCTGCTAGACTACTACCACGTTGTATAACAAGTGTATTTAACCAGCTGACTAACGTCAGCTAACGCTTCCTAGTGAAAGAGTGTGTAAATGTGAATGTGTCAGAGAGTAAGGGCTAGTGTGAGTGAGTGTGTGAGAAAGTGTTACAGCAGAAACAGTCCACCTCCAGAGTCCATGGCCTGTTTTCAAAGCTATTTCATATAGCCCCCCCCCCTCTAAACCCCCATACTCACACAAGCTGTTCTTCCAGATGGGTCATGTAGGGTCTTGTAAGTATGTCTGCAGAACAGAGACCATTTTGTCCTCAATTATAAGCAGCACAGAAGGCAGATACAAAGGCCCAACCCCTAACACACCCACACAAACTTCTATTGAGTTGAGTTCACACCTGCTGTTCATGTCTGAACTCCTACACTGTGTGTTTGTCAAAAAAAAAAAGTATGCATGTGTGTGTGGTCATCTGTTGCCCCTCTGTCCACCCCTGCCTTCATCAGCACATCTGTCAGCGTGCGTGTGGAGGCATCATCGGCGCACAATTACAGAAAAACAAAGCCCCTGTGACCGGCAAGGCCGAACTAGCTTTCATTTAAACGCAGCCAGATTTCCTCCCCAAACACAACCCATCCGTGAAGTCATGTTGGACGAAGTTCTTCTTTGGCCTTGCACTGGAGCTACCAGGCTATTGTACCTAACAGGTCACCTCAAACTGTGAGGAGGTGTTCAGTGTCCCTAATAGACCCGCTTACGTCGCTTACGCCGCAAATATCGACTAAATTCAGACTTCAGGAAGAACGCTGTGCTGGTCTCAAAAGGGAATTCCATCAATTTTTCAAAATCCCCCTATAATGAAACAAATAGCGGCTAGATAGCAGGTGATTTAGGCTAATAGTCCAATAAGCTCTGTGCAAACTGACAATAATCACACACTCGCCTCAAACCTGCTTATGTGGTTTCTGACACCGTGTGACAGACCGTTGTCTATAAACAAGAACATGATCCATGTTTGCTACTGTTAAGATAATCTGATATATGATTTAATCAGTTTGAAATAAAGGGCCCAAACGCTACAACTTACTTATTTTATTTTTTACCTCGCAAGTCCATTGCTAAAACAACAGTATGCCTAATAGTTTTCTAAGTTTCTCTTTATCTCCTTTCTGTTATTGTAGCCTTAAGACCGATGGATGCAAATGAGCTCTGCTCCGGTTGGCTGTCAAGTACTGTGACTCGTTTAAAAAGCAGTCCGATCTGAAACACTCCTTTTATCTTCGGTGTGAATGGGCGAGGCCAAGCTGCTGTAGGTTAAACAAGCAGATGCAGGTACACAACAGAAACAACTCATTCAAATGGCCTGTTTCATACGGACCGTATAGACTGGGGAGTGAATTGGTTTACATACTATGTCAAACTCAGTCAAAAAAGTGAAAAACATGCTGTTAAAAAACGAAGACTAAATGAAATGGACGTTTCAAAACACTGTAAGGTCATTTCTTCCTGCACTATAAGTGAAAAAGACTAAAATACACATCTTAATTAGATGAGTTTCCAAAAAATATCTTCAAGGTGTTTGAAATTTGACAGTTCTTTAAGAATGTTTTATATGCTTAATTCTAAATTCAAGTACGCAATCCGTGCAGAACCAATTAGTTTGGAGCCAAGATTACACCAATGGTGGCCATCCTGCTGGACCACCCAGCGGTATGAGATGCTTTAGGATAGCGGGTGCTAACCTGAGTGTCAAATCCTGTCCCTCCAGTTACATGCTACACAGGACCGTACATGTTCTGAGTAATGAGGAGGTTCCAGGAAAGTCTTTTTCAAGAGCTGTCAGTCTTTCTCTCAATCCATCAGGTGTAGATTGTTCATGAGATTGGCGTGATTTCCACAGAAGTGTGTTGTCCATGGCGTGAAGACAGCAGGTTCCTTACAAAGAGCTTTCTGTGCTACAGGTCTTCATGTAGACCCTACGTCCAGGTGTGCACCATGTCCTGCTTGTCTCAGCAAATTCACAGGCTTGTCATTCCTTCACTGCATGTCAAACACTGCTAACTGGACCACGGAAACCAATCCGTCATTACGGAGTTAATGTGACATTTACTTTTTTCAATTTTACCTGACTGTTAACAACAGCAATAACAAAAGTTTCTGAGTCAAAGCTCATTCAGGCAGGTGAAGATATTGTGCAGAAGAGGAGAAAAGGAGATATATTATTATCATTTGAATCTAAGGAAAAGCATATGGATAATTCATAGATTTACATATGTAATGAATTACATATTATGTACTTTTCCTCAAATTCATATAACAATTTGATGCTTTAATTTTCTTCCTTTGTTGCTGAATGGCAGTTGGCAAACAGTTTTTAGGTGCACCACCTTTGCTGATAAGGCACATATATCAACAAAGGAAAATTTCACAATATAAGACAATAGTCACTGTTATGATGCCGGGATATTATAGGATATTTCGGGGCACAAACAATTCATTTGATCATTTTTGGACTGCACTGAAAATCATGACCCATACCTACAGTCAACATGCCATAGATAAAAAATGCCATACAACATGCTGTGTAATAAAACTGTGTAATGCAAAAATGATTGTAGAGCAATTTACGGTAATCCTAAAGTGCTCCATTGTCCTTGGAATTTCCATTTGCTCCTGTTTGGGAGATTTTTCTGAAATCAGAAAGGCCAATTTTGGGGAAACCCCTGTGCAAAAGTGCATATATTAAAATGCATATATAAAAACGCCTGCTAAGGGCAGTAGGTGTTCTTGTTCAAAAACACTCACATTAGAACAAATACAAATAAACACACTGTGATTTGATGTGTTAAATCTTTTCCAGACGTCTCCTGGAGGAAGTCTAGTATTTACAGTCGCCATCAAGTACCTAGTTTATCTAATCAATCCTTCATTAAATTCAATCAGGCCCTGCTGACGGAGCTGGACTAATCCATGCAATGGCTGTGCAGTGAGAAGTGAGAAGGTCAGGAACGAAATGTGTCTTCTTCTAACTGTATTCTTAACGTTATATTCTACAGTATTTATGTTTCTTTGTATTTTTTCTAATGTTAATTGAATTTTGTTAAAAGATTTTTTGCACTGTACTATGTACAATATGTCATTGGTAAAGATGCATTGTAGATTTATTCATTTTGCCAATGCAGTTGCATTGATGGAACATTTAAGCAATCAAAACTGAACAGGCATTTCAAGCAAAAATACTACTATTTTTACTACAACCACTATTCTGTCACTCTTTGAAGGCTGGCCTCTTGCTCGTGGCCAGCAGGAGTACTGATACATTATTCTACTTCTTTTGTTGTTTAATGGCAGTTGGCAAACAGCTTTTAGGCACTTTTTTGACACCTTTTTGGATGCAAGGAGAAATCATTTCTAAGGCAATAGTCGTATAAACTAGTGCTGGGCGGTGTGCCTGTTCATACCGAAAATCATTCTTTATTATTGTTATGATACGAATTTTTCTCATACCGGTTTAAATAGCCTAAAGAACGTTCGGAAAGTGGCGCAGCTGGAAACTGACCCTTTTAACTGCTGCACCACTAGGGGAACAGAACTTTTCATTTGAACGAGCCCTGTCAGTGTCTTAAAGATAAGATAAACCTTTATTAGTCCCACAAGTGGGAAACGAATGTTGGTTTATGCAACTGTCATACAAGACTTTTTTTATTAACTATTAAAATTATATTTAGACATGTATTTTCCCAATTAAATATATATACATATATATACACGTGTGTGTGTGTGTGTGTGTATAAAAACAAATTTGTATTACACAGAAAGAAACAGAAATGCATTGATTGGCCAAGCACGAGTATATAAATAATACAATATGATAAACAATCTAGATCTTATGTACAGAATATAAATGACTATAATTACTAAAATAACAGGATGAACTCCGCGCTACTGCTGTACGCTCCGAGACTCCTGCTTCTCCGCATCTCTCTCTTCCTTCTGCACAGGAACTGAAAGTCCCCTCAAGCTTCACATTACTTTTATTTTGTTTATATCACCTAAAATAAAAGAAAATTTGGCGTTTTTGTTGTTTAGTGGCATTTTTGTTGCGCATGTGTGCGACGCCATCTTTAAATCGACACTAGTGCTTTTACATGTTTTTAAATATAATATATATCGTCACTTCTACGGGACACAGGAACTCCAGACAAGGCTCGTCTGATGTCTGAAATCTTGTGAAAAAATGCCGGAAATTCAATGAAAGGAGTTGCTTTGCTGTGCGACCTATACCGTGAAATACCGTGAAATCGAAATATACCGCAATCAAAAAATTATCATCCCGCCCAGCTCTAATACAAACTAATCTATATTTTATTCATTTAATGTCTTTCAAACATTCAAAAATCATGACGTATCCCTACAATCAACATCCCCCTCTAATGCACATCATGTCTAAACTGCAGTCCTCTTGCCTGCAAGCTCTGATGCTGTTTTGATACAGCTATGACTTTCCTTCATCCAAATCTTGAACCCAGTAAAATGGATCATAACTAAGTGCAGAATTTCACCCATAGTTATTAGCTTTGTGGAGTCTTTGGGTGGTAAGCTTGGTAGGTTAATCAGGGTAGAATGTTACACTGTGAGAAGAAAAAAATGGATACAATGCTGGCAACATTTAGTCCTATCAAAGTTACAAACAATGTAAAAGTACAATGTGATCTTTAAAGCCTAATTGGTGTTTTCCCTGAATTTTCTACTCAGTGTAATCATGTTTTATTCAGCCCACTAGTTAAGACTGCTCCAGTCACACAACCCCCCCACTGCTAGGTAAGTAAAGGTAGGCACATGTTTCCTCCAAGTCACATAATGCCAAGGCAATGTCACTGGACAGCTCAACACACTTGGAGGAGAACCGTCAATTCTGTTATGTTTGCTAACAGATGTCTGAGCTGACTAGCATGATGCTGGGAGATGGAGAGTAAGGGAAGGTCCGTCCTTCCCACCCAGAGGGAGGCAGTTATCCCAGTTTGAATGGCTTTGACATGACCAGGGACTGAGCTTGCAATCTTGCAATGACGGAGCCAGTGCTCGACACTCGAGAGCTCCTTAAATTCATTTTAGAAACACATTCAGTTTCCCCTGCAGAACGAGGCTTATGTCTATAACAACAACTGGAGTTCAGACGGGTCATAAGACGTCAATGCAACTTGAAAAACACACCAGCATCTCACAATCCTATAAACACGCTCACCTGAGAAACTGATGACACAGCTTCTTCTTAATCACATTTATAAACTGCTGTTAAAAAATTGTAAGCTCTTTGGGAAATTTTTGGCAGATGTTTTGAGCTTCAGCTAAAGAAGCAACAGGCAAACACACCGCGGCACTTTCTCACACAAACATAATCTAATAGCATACACACACATGCACACTTTTTCATAGCAGTCAGTTTACCTTAGACCACCTAAAACTATCTTCAGATCAAAGTGTCACACAAATGCCTTTACACCGCCTCAGTTTCATGTTTTTTATGTTTTCCTATCATCACAGGGACATCTGGTCCACCCAAATAGTGAAACACACAAAAATACACACACACACACACACACCAGCAGAACAGCCAAACGCCTCTGCACTGTCTACAGTTTCATGTTTTTTGTTTTCCTATCATCTTATGGACACTTGGTCCTTACAAATAGTAAAAAACCACATGCACACACACACACACACACACACACACACACACACACACACACACACACACACACACACACACAC
>JBBJLS010069850.1:0-12522 GCA_037577275.1 Bryconaethiops microstoma
TCTCTCTGTCTCTCTCTCTCTCTCTCTCTCTCTCTGTCTCTCTCTCTCTCTCTGTCTCTCTCTCTCTCTCTCTCTCTGTCTGTCTCGGTCTGTCTCTCTCTCTTGCTCTGTCTCTCTCTCCTCTGTTTCTTTCCCCTCTCTCTTCCTCCTTATCTCTCCCCCCTTCTGTCTCTCTCTCACTCTCTCCCCCCATCCCCCCCATCTATCTGTCTTTCACTCTCTCCCTCTGTCTCTCTCTCAGACAGAAACAAACACACACACACACACACACCCCCACCAGTCAATACCTACTATCTCTCTCCCCTGTCCCCACACACAGTGACCAGAGGGTGTCTGTTTTCACTCTTGCTCAGGCGCTCATTTATTTGGAAATTACCTTGAACTTTGGGTTCAGTCATTGCCTTTGCTGCTCGTCTGCTGCCTCCAACTTTAATCGTCCCCTGACAAACACCTTCATTAGCCACTTTAATGAGCCGCTTTAATGCTTTATCCCCCACCTTCTGGTCACTCATCCTCTCTGGACCTTCCCTGCCTCCCCCACTGGATGAGTCCAACCCCTCTAGCAAGCGCTGCCTCCAATCAAATCCTCAATATTAATTGGAGTCAGAAAGGTACATCGTGTCCCCCCCCCCTGAGTTTTATTGCTTTTTGCTGCTGAAAAGGAGGCTCCAGGCTTCTCCAAGCCCGAATAAATATCTACCATCATTGGCTCTGCCTTTCTGTCGAAAACATTCCGCATCTTTCAAACACACTTTTTTACTCTGAGATGTTTAAAACACAAATCACAGGCTTGTCGTGGTGTGATGACCTGAGTTTGTTCATAATGCTGGAATTATTTTCTGGAGAGATGAGTGAAGAACTGGCTAGATTGGGGTAGATTAACAGCTTGTGTCTTGGACATTATTTTGGTCATTTGCAGTATGCCTGAGATCATGAGCATATTTGTTTGTCGTTTAATCATTGAAGTAAGCCAGTAAAAAAAAAACAGGTTCTGCATATAAAGGCTAGGTGCTGAAATTCAGTACTTTGACAATTAGGGCTGAGTATCAAAATTCGCTACTCTTATTATTAAGGCTGCGTTTTATTATTAGGTATCAAAGGTCAGTACTTTGGTTATTTAGACAGGGAATCAAAGGTCAGTGCATTATTCAGACTGGGTATTCGTTTTGTTCTTTATTAGTGCTGAGCATAGAAACTTAGTACTTTATTCTGACTGGGTGTTGAAATGTAGTACTTTATTAGGGCTGGGAATCAAAAATCAGCACTTTAAAGTAAGCTTATATAGTTTTTGCCTTGTATCCCAGCCCTGCGTCACACTCATTCCTGGAAACCAGAACCCAAGCTTTAGTTTGCAGTATAAAAGTTATCTTAAAGTATTGTTCAGGTATTGGTATTAGAGTGTAAGTGTTGGTATTGGTATCTCTAGTATTTGTATTGCAACATGTTGCAATGCGATATGCCTTACATACTGAAAACACAGGTGGGAATTCTTGATACCTCATGGTTCAAAAAATGATCTGTCCAGCTAGTGTGATATAGCTGTGACCGATCAGCTTGATAGGAAAAACAGTCTGGGTTGGGTTAAGGGCTCATTTGCATTTAAAAGCCTTTTACAGTTTCAGCATTCTTAAAGGCCAGTATTGCAGCAATACCTGGGATATATGGTTCAGCCTTGCTTAGTACTCGACTTACTGCTTAGATGTCATATTAAGAGGATTTATTTATGGGAATGCGGCTCTGAGTTTAGGCAGATGTTTCTCATGCTTAGCTTTGCAAGAACAAAAACCCAGGAATTCTGAGGAAAATCAGATGCGGAGGGTGTACAATTGCTAGGAAGCCGTCTTCTCCCTACATAATTTGACGTGGAGCATTCTCCCGAAACGTTTCGGGTCGTGCGTCGGCCGCGTAAGCTGTTCTGGTACGTTACCGCCCACACCTTGTGTGTGATCGAGTGCCCAAAGCTCATGTTTGCGTCCAAAGTCCTGCGCTATTCTGGCTCAGCCTGCCACCCACTAGCTGGAGCGCGGTGCTCTGCCCATTTAAGCATGCAAGAAGCAGAAATGCAAGCCAGATAAAGGAGCCGCTGTGAGGAAGCGTGAAGTTCTGTGAGCTTTCAGTACAGACTCATTTGCAGCATCAGCACAGAAAGTGACTTATGTTGTTAAGACAACTTTAGAAAAGTTTTTATTAGTACTCCAGATGTCAGTGGTATTACAACCACACACTCTGACTCATTTGGTGACCCTATGAACCGTGGTTAGCACTTCCCGTCATGGACCCCTTGCTTGGACACACGCACTCGGCCTTAAAACACCCACTAAATGTACTCAAAAGGCCATTTCTGTGCATCTGGTTGCACAAGCGCAGCTCTGTTTGGCCAAACAAACTGGGGAGTTGCGCAACTCGGGCTCGGTCACAACCCCCTGCGACCCCTGCTCCATCGATCCTTGCGTATGAGCAATTTTCGGCGAGCTGCTGACAGCGGGAGTGTAAGGGAAAGCTGGGGAGAATCGCTGTCCTGGAATGTTATCACTGTTCTGTAAATCTGTCTGCTGCATTAATAACGCAGTTTTGCGCGTGGGGGACGTTTATGGAGGCAGATAAGAGTCTGCTGGGCACCAGATCAGCTGTGGCCAAGTTTAACCATTAGAAGTTACAAATATGGCCAGAAATAGCATGTTGAAATGAAACATTAGGTCTGTCTCCCTAGTGGTTCGTTGGAATAGGTGTAGAGTATATGTTTGTATCTACCTATACGACAGTTATTTTTCTATATAGGAGGTGTTTTATTATGAGTTTGGATTGTGTTATGAGGCTTGAGAGATAGTTATCGAATATCCCAACCTTTACATTATTGCTATGTTTTGTTATTGTATAACATTAAGACGAAAAGGGAAACGGCAGAAACGAAAACCTGGGCCCGTTGATACTGAATCTTTATTAAATTTATTAAATAACCACATAAGGTAGCTTCTCAGTGGCTGAGGAAGGGAAGTAGGAAATAAAGCCTTAAACTTGCTAAAACAATGTTAATGTTATTACTTAAGTAACCATGTGAGGACTACTTAATGAATTTTGTAGACTAGAGACTCTCAAGCTACTCTTTTAGCAAAAACTACCTCTACTGACTCTTAACTCTATGGCCAATCTGTCTAATATTGACAAAGTTCGTACTCTTGTTGGTTATCTCCATAGAG
Source organism: Bryconaethiops microstoma (assembly GCA_037577275.1). Classification (NCBI taxonomy): domain Eukaryota; kingdom Metazoa; phylum Chordata; class Actinopteri; order Characiformes; family Alestidae; genus Bryconaethiops; species Bryconaethiops microstoma. The sequence goes on from JBBJLS010069850.1 coordinate 3,198, forward strand.
TCTCTTTCTCTCTCTCTCTGGGTCGACCAGCAGAGGACGAGTCCCCCTTTTGATTCTTGGTTCCTCCTGAGGTTTAATCCCCCGAACTTTAGGGACTTTCTCCTCGGCTCTGTCGACTCACTAGGGTTTTGAACCTGGATTCTGCAAAGCTGCTTTGTGATTTTTCAACGTGGTTGAAAAAGTACGGTGTAAAACTGAAATAGAATACATAGCGATTAAAAGGAAAAACGACTATATGAATTGGTGAATGTTTTCTCATGTATTCTGATCCATTTCTTATTTGCCCCCTATTAGCACCGTGTTTCCGATCAGGACGAGCAGTAGAGGATCTTATTTCAGTCTGAATACAGTTAGCTGTTCGTGGGTGTAACTCAAGCATGTGTATGTTTTCTTTATGTAGTATAAAAAAAGATGCTTTCTTATTGTGTGAGAGAAGCCATGTCTGTGCTTTGTTTGCATCTCTGCCTGGGTTTTAATAGGTCGTAACTAGTGGTGTGCGTGCGTGTGTGTGTGTGTGCGTGTGCGTGTTTGTAGTGTTGCTTGTCCTGTTAGGCGTATCTGTTTGCTTTATGTGATCATGCATCCGCTCAGCTGAGACAGCACACAAACAACGGGCAAATATGTGCTGCTATGCTACGGTGGCTGTAAGAGTGATCAGGTTTTTAAAATAGAACACGGCACCAATCCTGAGCCCGAACAATTTCTCTGAAAATGAGCTCACAGCTCTGGCAGCAGGATATGATTCCGGGCAGCTCCTCGTGTGTTCTGTAGCACTGTAAATCACAATGTTTGTACAGCACTGACGGATGAGCTTGCTTATGCTTATTGCGTTTTTAAGGGAGAGGATCAAGATAAGCGTATTGATTTGGCAACAGCCTCTGGAACAGACTGAGTATTCATTAGATAGATGCTGCTGTCATGTTTCTTCACTTGTTAGGGTCACTTGTTGAGGTCGGACATGGTCAGGCACGACAAAGACGGCTTCAGGATAACAGTAATGCCATAAACGAACTTTAAGAAATAACTCGACAAAAAACTGTCTTCTGTGCTGGTGACCTGATTGGTGGAGTACTAACTCTGTCTCTGGTAGAATTTTATGGCGCTTTTCCACTGGCACATGGAACCATGCTGTACTGTGAACAAATGCTTTTCCATTAGTAATAAAGTTACCCGTACCCGGCTCTGATCGGCGGCAGGGACAAAAACAAGCCACGGCCGAGCTGAGTGCATCACTACCTTCTGATTGGTCAAAATATCATCACAACATGAAAGAGGCCGTTGTTGTATTACTGTCTGAGCCAAAAAAAAAAAAAAAAAGACAAGCACTACTATCTGGACTGAAGAGAAATTTCAGTGGCAGCTTTCTATGATTGTATCTTTAATGCTGTGAGAAATGCGAAAGGTGTACCAGGACATCGCTAGCTGGGTTAGGTATTTTTCACAGAGAAGGCCTAGTGGGTAGGATACTTGACTCTGTACCAAGAGGTCATGGGTTCGAATCCTATCTTCAGCAAACTGCCACTGGGTTACTAAGACCCTTAACCCCAAGTTGCTCCAGGGAGACTGCCCCCTGTAGTTAGGGAATGGAAGGTACTTTGGATAAAAAAAAAGGGGGGAGGGCATGGAGGAGATGGCGCAAGTTTTCAGCTTCAGTGCAGTTGTTTTATCATCTGAGTCTGAAAACAGTGTAGAATTTTGGCCTAATTAGATTGAACAAATAAATTACACTTCTTCGTTTTCAGGTTCAGAGATCACTGTAGAACTAATTAAGCCTAAAGTCAGAAACACTTTGTTTCTTGTCAGTTCTTATGGAACTGGTATGCTGTGTTACTGTATGCACTGTGCAGTTTAAGCACTGGGTTTATGTTTGTTCTCCTTGCTGAGCCGGAGTTTTCAGAGTTTTGTTTACAAGCTAAAATGCTTTTTTTTTTTTGCTGTTACATGAAGTTTCAGCTTTCCACCTCATTTTACACCCTGAAGGAGAAAACATCATAGACTCTTCAGTTTTGTCAAAAAGATCCGTCTTCAGAATCAAAGTTGAGCCGAAATTCCTTTGCAGAATGCGAGACAGCACATCTCCGGCTGAACAGAGCTGCAGCCGTGTAGAGTCACCTGACCTTCACAGTGAATATATATCTGGCTTTGCTCAAGAATAACTCTGGCTCCTCTCACTTTCTGCTGTAAAACAAGAACTTCCAGTACCTTTACATTGGAGTTCATATTCCTTTTTTTTCCACCTTTTTTCGCTGAAAACACTTTTTCAGAAACAAAATAAATCCCTGTCACTCACATTCCTAATTGGAACCAGTTCTCAATATTTGAGACTGCCTGTTTTTGTTTTGTATCGTATGTGTGTTTGTCAGTAATGTACTTGAGTACTCTGTTAACCGTTAGAAATGCTCGTATTTGAATACTGAAATCACCTCTTTACATGTTTGTTACAGGTCATTAAGCGAAGGTGGAGAAAATCCACTGGCCATGTGTAATGTGTGTGTATTTGTAACAGTGTTAGTGTTGCTACCCTAGTAGTTAAATGCATATTAAAAGTATTAAAATATTAAAAAATAAAATGTTAATACATTGGTAGCTTTTCAACCCAAAAAATGTGATTTAATAACATTTTATATGCAATTTATAACTGTTGCCTTAAATCAGCAAATATAATTTTATGTATTAGAGTTTTAAATTTATATGAAAATAGTTAAACCATGCCAACTCATTTTGTAGCATGTACCATGAGAATATGTTTCATGTAATAAACATTGTGTATATATTTATACATCTCTACGAGACATGTATTATGTATTATGTGTGTGTATATGAAAACATTGGTAATATCAGTTTTTAAAGCCAAATATTTAGATCTGTTTACTGGGTTCTTTTGTAACTTACAAATAACTTATAACAAATCTGCAAGTATAATTTCAACTTTATGTATGATTTTAAGTTTATATTATAATACTTAAAGTTAAGCCATGGTTTACAACTAATATTGTGGCATCCAACATGATGAAACCATGTTTAACACTAATATTAAATATACATAGTGTTTTATGATCATGTTTAATCAAATGTTTCACTCAGCTTGAATTCTGACTGTAATGTCGCAACCAAAACGGGTTAATTGTCGGACTTGTAACTCCAGGAAAACGGCATGTCCTCGTTGGCTGACACGTTTGGCAAACTGGTTTATCGGTTGGGTTTACGTTAATGTAACATCTTGTCTGTTGCTCACGTCTCGCTTTCAGTGTTCCTTTCTTCATCTCTCAAACACGGTGCATGCACAGACACGCTACCAGTCAGACAGCAGTCTTAGCTATGAGAAATGTCACAACCCAGAACACACATACACACATCATTAACTGCTGTAAAGCACCTCCCTTCCTTCCAGACTTTGTAGGCGTTACTGGGACGCTCTGTAAGTAAAGCTTGCATATGCAGATTGGTTTTCTGCCTCTTTGGCTGTAGGAGAGGCAGATGTGTCAGTGATGCAGGGCAGATGTTCTTATAAACAGGCTTAACCTAAAATTTTCCATGATACGGGGCCTTCAGAAGCCTTTTTCATGTCAACGTCAAGCTGGAGCTGTGGGGCCGCCACCTGCATATTCAGCGGACGTTCAGTCATGTTGGACGCTTGCTTGTTCTGTCCAAACGACACGTCACGCTCTGTGTGTAGGGGTGTGTTAGGCGAGAAGGGCAGTGTGTAGGGCTGGCATTGGACAGGCTGGCATTGGGCCGGGAGAATCGATTGGATACGGGCAGCAGCGTTTGGCCACATATCTTCCTCTCTCACAAAAGATCTATTGTAGCCCTGAGGGCCACGGCCTTTTGTGGGAAGAGGACCCTTATTGTCCCTGCTGGGGGGTGGGTGATAGTGGGGTGTTTGGGGTGTGTGTGTTTGTATGTATATGAGTGTGTTTGTGTGTATGTGAGTTTGTGTGTGAGAGTTTGTGTGTATGTCAGATTTTTTGTGTGAGTCTGTGCGAGTGTGTGAGTTTGTGTGTGTGATTGCCTGTGTTTCTGTGTGTGTGTGAGGGAGAGAGTTTGTGTGTGTGTGTGTGTGTTTGTGTGTGTGTGTGTTTCTGCGTGTGTTTCTGCGTGTGTTTGTGTGTGTGTTTGTGTGTATGTATGTGTTTGTGTGTGTTTCTGAGTGTGTTTGTGTGTGTGTTTGTGTGTATGTATGTGTTTCTGTGTGTGTGTTTTTGTGTGAGTGTGAGTGTGTACCTGTGTGTGTGTGTGTGTGTGAATGTGAGTGCCTGTGTGTGTGTGTGTGTGTGTGTGTGACTGTGAGTGCGTTTGTTCGTGTATGTCTGTATTAATGTGTGTTGAGTGTATCTGAGTCTGTGAGTGTGTGAGTATGAAGTGCTCAAAGTTTTCTTTTATATTCGATCTATACGTTCTGTGAGTAATCGATTAAACTCTGCTGCTATTATCTTTCTCTCTCTCACTTTATCTCTCTTCTCGCTCTATCACTCTCGTTTTGTCCGATAGAGCTGAATGTGGTGTGGTGGCAGGAGCGGTCACACACTGCCTTCTCTTTTCCGTTTTGTCTAACTGCCTTTGTTTGACAGAACCCTTCCCATTCTCAGCACTGTGAAATTCAAAGTGCTGCGCAGAGACCTCAAGCACTACTTCACGTGTCTCCAGGCATCCCATCTGATATCAGAGTGCAGAGTGAACTAGAGTGCGTTTCCACAAGAAACTAGGCTACAGTAGTGTTCCAGGTGATTGTTAGGTTGGGAGATGTTACTTTTCCATTTACGTCCCTATTAAAATGTCAAAATAGGCCATAAAGTAAAAAGTATTTACTTGCTTGTACAAATATATTTCTTTTTCAGCATCGTATTTACCAGATTGCACAACATATCTGATTACAGATTATGTAACAAATTACACAACAGCCATCAACACTACATTTCAAATATACCAGTATTTAATTTGTCCATGTCAATGGAATGCTCATAGGATAATGATTGAATCTCCCTATTTTTTAAAAATAAGACATTAATATATGTAGCCATGTTACGCTTTCAAAATATGCCACTCAGTGCCCAGTTCAACCCATAAAAGGAACCCATGCTGTTCAATACACTGTTCACGAGAACCCATTCATTTCCATATATCCACCTGTTTAGCCACGCCCCTTTACACTTTAGCCTGGACTGCATTTTAGTAATGTACAATAGAGCGCTGCCAAGCAGAATGGAGTTAATTTACATATCGGTCTTGAGAATGGAGCAAGTCTCCTGAAAAAAAATGTATGCTGTAATAAAGGCAAAGTGTGGAATACTAAAAACTACAGTAAATACTGAGGGTATGACATTTAGATCTTAAAGTTTAATTATTTGTGAAAAATATATGAATTACATTTACACTTTCTTGGATTTGCCTCGATGTAATCTGGGGAAACATGGGGAGATTGCGATAAATAGAGAAGTATTTATATTTAAAAACGTTCAACACGTTTGGAATATTGTTAAAAATAAATATTACAGTTTGGAAGTGAAGGCCAATAAAAAGTTGCGTTGATGATAACATTGCTTGTAAGCCAACTATGGATTGATGCAGTACCTGTGGGCCCATTTTGACTCTTGTGTTTTTTTGTTTTTTTTAAAGTCAGCTTCTTAGAACAAAACAGTTGTGCTGTAGACAGTTGTGCTCTTAGAACAAAACAGTTGTGCTGTAGCATTAATAATTATATCATTATTGTTATCGTTAATCATGTTACTTTGAGAAATTAACTTTGTGTTCAAATACAGAATATTTATTTGGATAGAATTCATATGTTATGGTCCTGGAGGTTAACATGCAAATATTTATACATATAAATCTGGGCGTAATCGAAGTGTATTAAATGAAGTACAGTGTTTTGATATTTTAATAGTGTATACTTAAGCATAGTGTTTATCCAGACTGTGTGTGTGTGTGTTTGGGGTTGTTGCTATTGTTGTTCTAAAAGGGGTGTGTATTTACATGCTGAATTCTCTCTCTCGCTCTCGCTCTCACACACTCTGTCTTGATTTCTCTCTCTCTCTCTCTCTCTCTCTCTCTCTCTCTCTCTCTCTCTCTCTCTCTCTCTCTCTCTGTGGGAGTGTGTGGTGGGCGGTCTGGTCGTGTACATTTTGAAAGCGCTCTGTCCTGTTCTATTCCTGGAATATGTGTAATGCTGTGTTTGTCAACACAATAATTCCAGCAGTATAAATTCCATCCTACCTTCTTCACATCTCCATCTGTGTGCTGGGGGTGCAAGATGGGCATCGTTAAACATCCAGAACCCTGAACTACTGCATATCATAAAGACAGTCAGTGTAGAGGAACTGCAACAATACACGCCGAAGTCTCACCATTATAACATGACCTTGTTTTTTTCATTTATTTTTGATAAATCTGTTTTTTTTTCCTGCTTTCACTTTCAGGGTACTTGTTTTTGCAAATTTTGAATAGTTTTATCACAGTTTTGGCAAAGTATTCACGATTCTTTCAGTATTGCTTAATGTTACATGACTAATAGGACGCAAGTGTTAGTGTTTATCACCAGTGTTGTTGCCAATACAGATAAAACCACGTCAGTTTTTGACTGATCAGTCCGATGTGTCACTGGGCTCTTAAAACCCGGTGGCATCGAGCATTCAGCTCTCTGTGCTGATGCCATAAAGAGTATCCACATCACAACAGAGTGATTCTGATAAACATCTTAAACATACCTGTGCACGTCTCTTTCCTGACACTCTATCTGCACAACATTTCTGTTTAGCTTTTGTTTCTCTCTCCCCCCCCTCTCTCTCCCCCTCTCTCCCCTCTGTGAGTTTTTGTATGTGATTCAGGTCTCCAGATAAAGCGTGTTTGTTCTCGGTCGCTGGATGAAATCTTAACGTCCCAGTTTACATGATTACTCAGAGGGCTGAAAATGACACAAGCCCATATTTATAAACCATTTCAGATTACGGGTGCTGATCTGACATCAGTTCCATCTAGGGTTCATTTCTTATTTGACCTAAAAGGCCTGATTTCTGACCGAAAAGTCCCTAAAAATAAATCATTCCTAAAAGGTACTGTTCCCTCTTTGAGCCACGGGCTGCTGCAGCAGCCTGAGCACGGTTGCCAGATCTGGGTTGCCAGATCTGGCATGATATTATTTCCATCTTATTAGTGTTACAATAATGGTTTATTAAAGAGGAACATGACCAGAATTTAATATCGATTAAGAGGTATTGAAATTTTATTCATTACAAATTATTGGTTACAATATTCGTAATAGCAGTAGTTCAAACCATGTTTTCTTAGTAAATTTCTGAAGATTAATTCTTTAAAGTTAAATGTTATAATTTTTTTTTTTTTTTATCTCCTTTTGTTTTGCAGAGTTTGTCCATAACTGCAGCACCATGGGCTGTCAGTATAACTGCTCTATCACCCCCTCTGGACCCAAGTGCTACTGCAGGAACGGCTACGAGGTTGGAGAAGACGGCAAGGCCTGCAAAGGTAGGCTGATCTACGGTTCACTGTTCAGATCTTCAAGTGATAGCTGGCCTAGTAATGACAACAGGACTCATGTTGAGTGCTGTATGTTTTTTTTGTTTGTTTGGGGTTTTTTTTAATGCTTGAGAATTAATTCAAGATAATCCTTTGTTCTAGATATTCACATCTTCAGTTTCAGCCAAAACTGATTATGATCTGATCTTGTTTAACTATGCCTGCTACTAAGCTTTATAACAGGGTCATTCAAAGTGGTTTGATGTGATATGCTCCTTTCTAGAGAAACGTATCTGATATTTCTTTGTAATGGGGGAGATAGGAACTAAAGGTTATAACGTCTGAAACCACATGCGTCTTCTGAGTTTTGTACGTAATTTTGCTACAAAATTTACACTACATGTGAAAATAGTTTTCTTTGGATACCATTTTGCTCTAGAATGTCCTGCCTGTATCTCTGTGCAATGGATAGATTAAAAAAATTCCAGGACCTCTTCAAAACCTTTGTGAAAAAATCAGGCCGTGTCTTTATAACATTTCATAACATGTAGTGACTTTCTATGAGGTGGTGTTTCACCACCATTGTGAACGATTGTACCTTGCCTTTCTGGAGTATTTCACATCAAACCAGTCTGAATTATACAGAAGTTAATCCTACTTTAATTTAAATAACTTTAGTTATACAGAACCCGTGACCTTTACTTTTAAGATGAGCATCCAAAAGTGGACTATTCAAACACAGCACTACCCCACAGGAAGAAATATGCATCCTTTTCATTTAAATACAGCCTTTTATGTTAAATAATAGGATCTTATAAAGGATAAAACGGGTAAAAATGCCTTTCGCTTAAACCTCTGACCTTACCAGTACATTCCCCACAGCAAAATACCCTCAAACTTTGGTTTATTGTTTGTGTAGCAGTGTGTGTGTGTGTGTGTTGTGCTGAATAAGTGTGTGTTTTTTGCTGCAGATTTTAATGAATGTCTCGTGTACGGCACGTGCAGTCAGACGTGCATCAACACCGATGGCTCCTACACCTGCAGCTGTGTGGAGGGCTACCTGTCGCAGCCAGACATCCGATCCTGCAAGGCCAAGAATGGTACAAACAGTTTTTGACATGTTGGAATAGTCCCAACGCCAAAAGTCTGTTCATTTCCGGGGCAGCGTGCTTGTATATTACTTTGGGATCAGTTGACCAGGGCTGAGTATTGATCGAGTGAGAGCTTATGGTCGAGTTGCCTTCAAAATGTGTGTCGGAGAGAGAGCGAGTGTGTCATGGCTAAGGAGGCCGTTTTGTTAACAGAACTGGCCGTTAGTGTACTCATGTCAGATCACTACAATATTTCAGAATGCACGGATAGAGAATACTACTTAGGATTCTCTATATATAGGATTATAAGAACAACTTCAGATAATGTTTAAAATCCCTTTAGATTTTAAACAGACAAGGTTGAGGTTGATGTAACTGCTGAAAAAATAGGGTTACCTTGAAGATCATGTTTCCTTTTTCCTCTTCAGACCCTGTGGACCGTCCTCCATATCTTCTCATTGCCAATTCCCAGAACATCCAGGCCACCTCCCTGAATGGTGCCAACCCTGTCTCCATCAACACCCACAAGACCACCGCCATGGACTTCATCTACGCCGAGGAGGCCGTCTGCTGGATCCATGTAGGAGACGTGCCCAGCGGCACCCTCCTTAAGTGCGCCAAATTCCCCAACGCCAAGAGTTTTACTGATGAGAAGATAGTCAACATCTCCCTCAGCTTGCATCGTGAGTATCACACACACACACACACACACACACACACACACACACACACACACACACACACACACACACACACACACACAC
>JBBJLS010069851.1:0-12519 GCA_037577275.1 Bryconaethiops microstoma
GATGACTTAAGCACTGATGTACGTCGCTCTGGATAAGAGCGTCAGCTAAATGCCGTAAATGTAAATGTAAATGTAAACGTAAAATTTTCAAAAAGTGACTAACAGACCTAGCTATAATAAGTAAGACAGAAGGTGTAACAGGATATGTTATGGTGTCACAATCCTTTCCACCCTCTGTGGAGCCAGACTTGTGAGTCTAGTGGTGGTTTTGGGGGAGAGTTTGTACTACTTTAATCACATGCCTTCAGCTCAGCAAAGAGTATAATAAAGCTGTTCTTTTTTCAGACAGTGTTCTTTGAAGACACCCTGCCAGGCCTTTGGAATCACCCCCACCCTGAAGTCCTAATCTGTGGATGTTATTAGTATATTAGTCAATGATTAGCAGTAACACAATTTTTTTAAGTTTCCATGACTGTAATTCATTTTTTTTTCCTTGCTTATATTTAATCTATTTTCCCACTAAACCTTAGCTGATTATAAATGCCGGCGTTTAAGAGGTTTTTAGGCTACTGAGCTTATTACATATTTGGTTCAGTAGATTGCAGTGTATTTTGATACTTTTACACTGAGGTTACTTGGCATTAAAGTACATTTTGATTCACTTTTGCCAATCCTTGAGCACAGTGGTTCACAACAGAGGTGCTGACTCAGATTTGTTGGACAACAGGAGGGCCTGTTGCAGGGTTGCACCACACCACGATTAAGTTCAAATCGAAAGTACGTGCTGCTTCACTATTTGGGGAGATCTGGAGATCGAGCTGGGAGCAATGGAGGCCAGTTTCACTGAAGGAGAGTTTTATCAGCAGCATTTTGATTCCAGAGCTTATATCGACATCTTTTACTCTCGTCCAAAAGGCCATTCAGACGAGAAGGATCTTCTGATTTTCGTTTTAGACTGCCTCAGCAAGACCTTCTGCTCAGGTATTGCTCTCACCAGACCCATACAATTCATTTAACACTGTGAACAACACACTTATCATTATTGTTCTTATTCTTATTTTCGAGGCAAATACAAGGGCAAGAGACTTATAGACATAGGCAGTGGACCAACTATTCACAGCGTTATCAGTGCCTGTGAGCACTTCCAGGAGGTTATTCTGTCAGATTTCGCAGAAAGCAACCTTGAAGAAGTCGAGAAATGGTTGAAAAACGAGGAGGGGTGCTTTGACTGGAAGCCTGTCATCGAATATGTCTGCAAAATGGAGAAGAGGAGGTGACGCTTGTTTTTTTTTTACATTTAGTGACTCAACGTGTCGTATTTTTGTCTGGTTTGAACGATGTTTTTAGTCTAATATAAGTAACCAAAATGGCCTAAAGTTATATTCCTGGTGCTTTCAGGTAGAGTTTAAATGCATATTGTAGTGTTTAACCCAATATTTGCATCTTTGACATATGATCAGTCGCCAGTAGCGCTGAGAGTCAATGTCGAACTGAATTGAGAGTCGACTCGAAGCTTTAGAATCAGTTCACGAGTTTTCCACGATTCTCAACTTGGAATGGGATTCGACCCCAACGTTTCTGGAATCGAAATTAAGATAACAAGATAAAAGAAAAGATGAGATAGAACTTAACTGAGTCGAATTTTATACAAAACTTTCCACTAGGGCTCAGAGTCGACCTTAAATTTGAATCGATTCTCCTGGAGTCAGGGGAAGAATCGACTCCCGACCTTTCGTACCCACTGCTAGATATTTTGCTTTCACTGGTTAGACAGCCTATCTAAAAAAAATGACCCATCTGTAATAACTATAGAAAAAAAAAAATCTACCCCTTTGTTGAGAGCTCTATATTAGACCCACTTATTGTTGAGCAGTAGTTCCCAACTCTGGTAACTGAGGCCCACCATCCACATTCTACTCTTTTCGCCATCCACTTCAACCCAGGAAAGCCTTATTAGCTGGTTAGATGCTTTTTCTGGAGTAATTCATTAGAGAAAAAATACACAGTAGTAATATAAAGAATTACTCCTCCCGTGTCATTTAAGTGCACAATTAGAAACTATTGCTCAGCAACTTCCATTCACAATTTATTTTAGACCAGTTGTTCCTAAACCTGGGGTCCCAAAGTACCCCCTGCCCTGCATAGTTTTGTTTTTACACCCACTTCAACCAGTAATCAACTGGTTTGATAGATCAAGTGTGTCGGGAGAAGGGAAAATGTTTGGCTGTATTTTGTTGGCAGGCTAATCTTAACCCTGAGGTGCTCAGAATGCCCACTTCTTGAAAGAAGAGGCTGCCTTCACACAGACTTCGGCTATAATAATGTTAATGTGTGTACACTAATGTGTTAACATATGTTTTTTTTTAACATACTTTGGCTCCACTTGCCTTCCTTAAATACATTTCAGGCCTTAAACAAGCTTATACCAGTTTGTAGATGCTCACTGAAGTCTGTTGAGTTTGTACCACAGTGATTTTAATTTACTGCTCAGGTTCCATAATCTGTTTTGACTGTTGGAACTCTCTTCCTCCAGCCTGTCTGAGGTGGAAGCTCAGGTCAGACAGAAGGTGAAACAAGTGCTGAGATGTGACGTCCGCTTAGAAAATCCTTTCCACCCACAAACCATGGAGCCAGCGGACTGTGTGATAACGTCCCTGTGTCTTGAGGCGGCCTGCAGTGACATGGAAGTGTACAAAAAGGCGTTAGGCAGGTTGGCCTCACTGCTGCGGCCCGCTGGAGTTCTGGTCATGGTGGGTGTTCTAGGTGAGAGTTTCTACTGCGTTAACCAAACGCGCTTCTCGTGCCTCCAGCTCACCAAGGAGAGTGTTGAAGCTGAACTTCAAAATCTGGGTTTTACCATCCAGGAGTTCGATGTCCTTTCAGCACCCAAAGAGGGGGACAACGAAGTGTCTGATTACGGCGCTGTTTTTCATGTTGTAGCCTTGAAAGGTGCTGCCGACAAACCATTGGCACGTTAACTCTGGAAGACCGTGGTGCGGAAATTGAAATGCTTGGAGTCGAAAAGTGAGACGCCTCATCAAAAAGTTATCCTTCGAAAATCGCATAGAAATAAAACAGCCGGGCAGGTATATGTATGATCATAAGCATTTTAAGCATAACATTTATTTCACTTGTTCAAACCTTCCAGTGTTCGCTGAGCTCTAAACAATCAATGATTAGACTGCCACGGTTCTTCATTTTCACTCGATCTCACCTCGATTCTGTGCTCACATCATAGCTTTCATAACACTGAATCCATATCCAAACGAAAGTATATCAGATTTTCGCAATACGTACTAAACATTTACGAGCACTTCCGTTTTCCAGTGCTGAGAAAATGGACCCAGTTTATAACGGATCGTTTTACTTTTATCGAGATTCTATCCAGACAAAAATGCAGGCGTCAACCTTCCCGAAACAGCTGGTGGTTAGGGAGTTGCCCCTTTGATCGGAAAGTCGTGGGTTCAAATCCCAGGACTGCCGGTGGCATCACTGAGGTACCCTTGAGCAAGATACCGTCGCCCCACACGCTGCTCCCCAGTGTGCTGTGTGGTGTGTTTACCAGTGACTATAAGGGGTCGCTTTACTTTAAAACAGACGGGACAAAGCTGGAGGTGGTCCTAAACACATTTCAGGCATTTGATAAACTAATGTACAAGCATCCGTCTCTCCAAGTCATATTCAACAATCAAAGCCCCCTTGTGACATCAGCCCCCTTGCTGTTTTACTTACAGGGAAGACCCTGTCCCTCAGCTGCAGTGCCAGTCTGGTTAACCTTGAGTTGACAATACACTGCAGTTTAAAGCACAGGATTCATGGCGGCGAAGACTAATACAGGAGGCTATTTATTCTAAACCGGTGTCAAACAGAAGCTACCAAAGAACTAAACAGTACCACGCAAAATTGTGCTTGTCTGTCTTAAAAAAAAAAAAAACAGGAAAAACTAGGAGCAACACAAGCAATTGTTTGTATGTGAGCTGACTTACATACTGGGCCAAACACTTCTCTGCTTCAAAAGATGAAAAGGAGAGTACGCTTGAAACATAACTATGCTTGATATTTTGCACATGATCTTGTGGAAGGGACTCACAATCTAGAATGTGTAGCATTTTGAGACGAAAACATGTTCGATCCGTAATGAATTAACAGAAACATACTGAAATGTGCAAACGAGTTGTTTAGATATCTTTTCAACAGTTTTAATCCATTTCCAAGCAAAGACTGAATTGTCTTATTCACCATACAGTATAAAAATTCTTGATGGATGCATCAATAAAAGATTACTTTTCACCAGCAGGTAGCGAAAGTGTGTTCATGAGACCTCCACAACTGATAGTTTCTTTAAATGGTCCTGAGTCTTTTTCCAGTTGGACACTACCTGTAGTTCCTCTCCTCTTTTTTCAACAAGGTTCTGGTTCCCAAAGCCGTTCTAGTGTAAGTTCAGGTTTATGGGAGTGTCAGTTTATTATGATTGGCTCACTCATCATATCCTCCTCTTCATCCTCTGAGCCCATGACCTCGGATGACTCCTCTTCATCATCCTCGTCCTCGTCCTCCTCCTCTTGGTCACCGAGCAAATCTGTTGCCGTCCTTTTCATCCCGCTCTGCTTGGACAGGGCCTTCATGTAGCGCATAGTGTACATGTTGAAGTCACAGCTGTAAACAAGGAAAAGATTTCATTCAGATTCATTCTAGATATGGTTCAGACAAACCTAGTGTAGTCAAGAATAAGACAGCATTAAGAATATACTGTACTATTTGCATGTACTGCCCCACTTTGGGCCCCATATTCTACATTTTCTTGATCTTTATTTTACTGGTACCACTATACATTAAGACTACCTTTACAAAGTGTTTATAAATTATTTGTAATCAGGTTGTAGACGGTGTATAAATCTTTAATTAACAGTTATACACAAGTTATAACAGTTGTCATACACTGATGCAGGCTCACTATTTGGCCAGATCTGGTGTTTTAATGGCAGTAGCATGTTAACGAAGACCTGATGAAGTTGACGGTTTAACTTGCCAAATAGTGAGCTTGCATCAATGTATGACAATTGTTACAAATTGTTTATAACGACTTAATGATTACATAAACTGTGTACAACCTAATTAACAACCTGATTATACATCATGTAGAGTACTGTGCAAAAGTCTTTGGCACCTGAGAAAATGATGCTTAAAAGCTGTTTACTACTGGGTAGTGGTGTTAAGTTAGTGTTAAAACACTAACGTTACAACAAATACAAACAATACTGACACAGTAAATGGTGGTTTTATCTATGGCAAAGTGTTCACGTAACTATTTCTAGACCTCTTTCATCATGGAAGCCCAGTTTTACTCCATCAAATACCTGGTTTGGCTCTTTTTACCTCAGTAGATTAAATTAGGTGTGTTGATTATGGAATTGTAGTAATTCACCCAATGACTGGAGGCACTGAGCAGAAATCTGGATCCAAACCTGTGTTCTTCTAACCAGCTCACATATTATTGACTACTTTTTAGAAAAAAAATCTTGATACTTTTTACTGCTTTGTTTGTTTGCATTTATTCTAATATTCAGCTGTGTTTTTGCTAGCAGAAAGAAGCCCACTGCTGAACAATTTGCACAGTAAAGAGACTTTTGCACAGTACTGTATAAGTCCTTTATAAGCAGGGGTTGACAATTTTTTTGCTGTAGTACTCAAATGAGTACCTACATGAATTAACTGGTACGCACCAAAATTAACAATGTTCTCTGTGTCTCGGCGCGATGTGGTGCGTGCAGTATGAAGTCACAAACTCAAACCTGGTGCGCATTTTGCATACCACTTACTTCTATGCGTGCTTGCGTACCACTTATGTCAACCCTTGTTTATAAGAGTAGTCGTATTGTAAAGTGTTACCGTTTTATAGATTCTGTGATTTTTTTCTTTTTTCTTCCAGCAATAGTAATTCTGTTAAGACCGAACTAGAATTCTCAGGGACTCTATGGAAGCTTATGCCACAATACAACCAAATACATGAGTGTAAAACGAATGTGTGGGTTAAACTGTTGCAGGCTGAATGGTCAGTCATAAGTGAACGTGCTTGTGGTTGTGACATCGCAACCATGAATACAAAGCGGGGCCCCTTTTGCAGCTGAGCCCTTATATGGACTGAAGAATGAGGAGTGAACATTTTTTAAACTATTAATGCTGCAATATACACAAAAACAAACAACTTGAAAGCATTCTAACGAGGTCAGCAGTTTTATCTGTATGCTACATGATGAAGATGGACTCACAGTTTGGAGAGGTCATCATGGTGTCTCTGGATGCTCTTCAACAGCTGCTGAATAGTCGGCAGAATTGCTCCTGACCTGTCAATCAAATATGTTTGTAAAACATGATTACCTCGGTGGATTCTAAGAGCTAAACTACTTGGTTTGTATGGTACAGTCGACCCCCGAAATTCACAGGGGATTACGTTCCAAGAGCACCCGCAAACTGTGAAAAAAACGCAAATTTGTAACGTGGTAAAAAATAATTGCCTAAAAATGCCTATTTTTATAGTGTAAACCCTAAATATGCCCCAAAATATGCTCCCAAAACACTTTAATTTCATTTTAAACTTAGCTTAATACATTACCCTTAAAAGAAAAAAAAAAAAAAATCATTTGTACCGCAGTGCTAGAATGTAAAATACTGATATTACCGCTGTATAGACTGTACTGTAATTCATGCATGAGCATTTTTTTTTGTATAAGCAGGTAAATACAGTAATAATTTAATGTATAGTAATAAAAATACAGGGCTTTGCGAAGAACAAAACGAAAAACATGAGAACACTCAACGAAACACTCAAGACGCTCCATGTGGGAAACTGTTCTGATGCGGGAATGCTGGACTGCAGCTGCCAGAGATGCGTCACAGGGCAGCAGACAACATACTGTTGCTTTGTGTTCTCTCAACAGTACTAAAAAAATATAGAAATATAGCTTATATAGAAATTTAGCTGAATTTATGTTAATATTTATGTTACAAAATTACATTTTTCCTAATAATTTCGCACTAAAATGCATGCAAAATTATATCTTGCACAAAAAAAAAACCGCGTGTAGGATATTTGCAGTTTCCGCAAACAATTATTAGTTCAGCCCTGAGAAAAAAATCCGAAAGATCAAATTTAGAACCTTTTCTGAATGAAGTTCCTGAGGTTCAAGCAAGCTAGCTATGAAAAACAAAGGAATATACTGTGGGTTCTCCATACCTGTTCTTGAGCTTCTGCCCATGTATGGTGAGGAGGTTCTGGACCCAAGTGAGGTAGAACTGCAGGTGTCTGGACTTCTCCAGTGAAGAGGCCACAAAGTCTAGCAGCTTCTCCACATACACGTCCGGCAGGGTGCTGGATACCACGGACACTACAATATCAATAATATGAGCAAAGGTTTGTTTCGTTCAGGTGCTACATAAATTCCACCACCAGCATGCCTGATTCAACTTAATGAAGTATCTCGTGAATTCTTCTCTTGATTAGAGGAGCTCCAGTATTTACAAGGTTCCACCCAGTACCTGCTTCAGCTAATAAATACTTCATTCAAACTGGGTGCTTTTATACGGACAGTTGAACGGACATCAGTCCTTCAGGTGTGAAATAAGGTTTGATTGTACTTCCCACAACAACAATACTAAACTAAAGGACAGACATCTGACGCTCATTATACTTAGATCTACCTTAATCCCAGGGTAAATGGCTCAAATGGCTCTTTACTCTCGACACATGTAAGATAGGAATTATAGCAACTGTAGAATAGATCTCAGGTTTATCAGTACATACGAATGCAGGTTCACTATTCGGCAAGCAACAGGTATTCTTTGCCCTTTTCATATATTCATGGCTGATTCATTTGTAAAAGGTGTTAATTAATGAATCGATAATATTAATAAATCATTTATGGGGTCCGTCTATTGTCAAACAGTAACATGAATTTTTCTTGCATTGGCAAAATTGTCATGCCCTGATTAAGGGCTGACAGAGAAGATGGCATTTTTTACTCCTGTGAGTGCTCCCGTTCAGCCACTGTGGTGTTTTCTTATGAATAAAATCACAAATGTATTGTTTCTTTCCATTTATTCTAATGTGTTTTTCCACATAAAGTAAATCCACATATAGTACAAGACTACAGAACTACAGAAGTAACAGTATGCTTAAAAAACTACTACAAACAGTAATTTCTCTTTAAAGGGTACTTGCCTTGATCAAAAGGCACTGCTTCCAGCACTTCTCCAATCAGAGCGGCTTCATTCAGCCGGAAAGCTAAAACGATGGCCGACGCCCATTCCTTCTTCTTCAGCTGGCGGCGAATGCTGGTGGGCGTAATGTCCATGTCCAGGTCATAAGGGTCAAACACCATCGAAGTGTCCAGGGAGTAGATCAGCAAACCTTCAGTAGAGGCGGCTGCCCAGCTGCGCCCTGATTGGAGGAGCACAAAATATTCATGCTTGTATAATATTCACTTGCAGATTTGAGTTTTGCACAAAAAAAAACAAAAAAAACCCCAACAGTATAGTAATGTACATTTTCTAGTTCCTATTAATGTACGTGATTCGCTGTTGAAGCTGCCTGTACCTCTGCAGTTTCTTTTAGGATTAGTAAAGCTCCCATTAGTCAATATTGGACCTTTAAACGTTAAACTGTTTTACGAGTATTATATTAAATATCATCTTGGAACAACAAGAAGAACAGTAATAATAATAATAATAATAAAAATGGGGGGGTTTCTGTTCAAGGTTTTCAAGTTGCTCCAAACTGTTTTATATTGGAGCTCGCGCTAACCTCCGCTATGTCGGATTTTATCGTATGGTGTACCCTGAATAACTTTCCTATTCCTCATTTATTACGTGTAATAAATGCAACTTACAAACCTCGGCTGAGAGTCCGGAGTGCAGAGCGACTGCACGCTGCTGGTGGTGAGTAGCATTTACCTTAATAAATTTTCCACTTTCCCCACAGATTTGCATGCTTTTTAAAAAGGGGCACATTTTTTTTAAGGGTCTATAACCTAATAACCCTAACCCTAACTAATCAAATCAGACTCTAAATTACACATAGTCTGACTGTGTGGTCATGAACAAAAATAAATTTCAGGGGAGTTTTTACAGGGGCATAAAATGATCAGACAAAACAAAATGGACAGTTTTGAACATCAAAAAATGTGATGTTCGTGTGCATAAGCGTGTGATCGTGCATGACAAAATGAACTCATAAATAAGAATCTAAACATAACTCACCAGTGGGGGAGAATCGGAGAGAAGCGACACGAATCTCCGGCTTGAAGTGTCGTGAACTCATATCTCCTGAAAAACGGAAGAAAAAGTTGATTTCACCAGGAGGGTTTAATGAACAGATTCATGTTGAATTACATGAACATAATGTAACCACAAGGCTGGTGACCCAGTGGCTATGGAGTACCCTGTGCGATCAGAAGGTCGTGGGTTTGAATCCCAGAACTGCTAGTGGCACCACTGAGGTACCCTTGAGCAAGATCCCATCCCCTGCCCGATGCTTCACTTGGTGAATGGGTTAAATACAGATGAAGAATTTCGTGCTGTACACACTGTGTGCTGTGTTCACATATGACAGATGGTCACTTGACTTTACTTCATAACCCTTAAGATTTTTTGCTGAATGTCCTAAATGCTTGTTTTTGAGTAGATGAACTGACCTCATGAACTACTCAGCACCACAAAAATAAATAATAAAAGTAATCAAACCTTAATATGATAATAACTTCAGCCAATTCGAAACTCGGTTTGGTCATTCCACACTAAACCAGACAGTGAGATTAGTCGGGTGTGTGAGCAGGGAAATCCTCAATAAATGCAGGAAACCAGGCGGCCAGGACCAGAGCTAAACATCTTCGCTCTCCGGTATAATATTAACTTCTTAATTTGTATAATATCAGCTTTTCATACTTACTCATATTCCACAAGAGCTGAAATTATCTGCAACTTTTAATACTTTGTGATTGTAAATACAGCACAACTAATTTTTTGCCCTTTCTCCACTATTTTTGATGTTGACACACATGAAAAGGGCTTTGACTCAATAGACACAATCCATCATTACATAACTGATGAATTACACAATTATAAAATTACATTTAAATGGCAGATTTAAAAAGGCTCCTCTCACCTCTCCTGACTCCAGGAAGGCTGAGCTCAACTCCGTCTCCATCTCCTGCCCCCTCGTCCACTAACGCCAGGCTACCAAACTCAGTCATCTTACGCCTGTCCAGGAACTCCTGCGAGGACAAAGAAAAGGTCAGGAAATCACATATGAAGCAGAACACATGCTGCTGAGAACATCACCAAGCAGAGGACATCATAATAATTCTACTTTCATCCCCACAGCCCCTGAAAGGTAAAAGGGACAGTGGATTTGAACTGTCTTATGAGTAGATGAGTCCATACCTCCATAGCATCCAGGGACATGTTGCAAGAGATTTCAAATTTCTTCATGAGGACCTGCTCCTTGATGTTATAGATGCAGACAAATTTTGACCGCCCGCCAGCCAACATGGACACACCATCGGCCGAATAACACAGAGAAGTGAAGGCCCTGCAAAATTTGAGAGGGGTTTTGCATTGGCGTCTGTATTACAGGGTCTGTAATTACAGGGGGTCCTCAGGTTGCGACGTCTCGACATTATGCCGTTCGCATTGTATTTACGGACTACGTGGGCAAACTAGTTTGGTTGCCCGCGGCGGAAGGATACGCGGTAACGCAGCGTATGAGTGAGGGAGTCGGCGTCCCCAGTACAGTACAGTGTACGAGTGCAGTATATTTAGACTTTACCTTTTTTCTGTGGTTTAGTTGTGTTTTTATGTTCCAGATTATGATTTTACAACTGTGTCAGGATCAGTAAGTGACTTAGGCTAGGATGTGCTTCGACCGAAAATCGAGTTACGTCACTGTCGTATTAACAGAACTGTGTCATAGCCCGAGGACGCCCTGTATAACCCCCTATATGAAATCAGGCAGTGTGGCTACTTACTATAATGAATATAAAACAATACTAACAGGTTTCCACACACACAAAAGGTACCATATATTGCTGCCCAAAAATTGTTTTCACCTTACCTGACTATTGGGCTTATGATGTTTAAGGCATGAACAATATAGTCTTTCCTAGACCATGAATTGTGAATTACAGCTAACGTTCTACAGCAGGATCCAGAAACGTGTTTGGGGTTTGTAGTTTGCTGCAGTTTTCCACATGAGTTACAAGTTTAAGGCAAATAAATAACTGAAGCTTATACCCCATAGATAATATACAAACCGAATATCTTATCACACACTTCCCTTGGGCTATAGAGCCAATAGGGGTGCAATAATACACACATGTGACCATTTCTGTTTCTGTGAATTCAGTTCAGTTTTTTTGTTTTTTTGTTAAAACTGTCCTGATAGCCAGGCCTCAAACACAACTAGGCTCAAGGTGAGCATTTCTTTCATACTGTAGAACCCCAACTACTCACTTGCCCTTAGCTGACTGCTTGGCAGTGATCTTCTCAGTCTCTTTGCGACCCATCTGAAGGTCATGTCGGCCAATGATGGAGCCAGTCTGAGTCGCTGCCCGAGGGTCCCAGAACGTGATTTCTCCATCCAGTGTAGCCACTGCCAACTCCTGACCGTCTGGACGGTACGTCACGGTCAGACCTGATGTGGAAAAAAAGTGGCTTAGTGGCAGGGAGATATTCTCTCATGATCCTCCTATATTTCTCTGCTCAGAATCATTTCTGCTCTCTACTCTCTTCCTCTATTTAAAGGAACCAGTCACTTTGATCGATACGATCAAGTGTCAAGCCCACTAAGCAAACGTTCAGGATAAACGTTATGCTGTCCTGCAGTTTAATCGAAGATAAACTGAACTGTTCTGTCCTGAAACCTACAATATGTTGTTCCTACTACATGTTTCAGGTTACTGGGGGCTGAGTGTCACTAGTGTACGTTAGTACAGAAAGCTACATTTTAGGTGAAAATAAACTCCCCTATACTTATCTAATAAGTTGCTAAATTCCTACACAAGCACCTTATTCTGCTTTATGAGGTACTGATTAGTGATCACCTGAATTACATCTTATTTAATGAGGAACAGTATAAAAACACTGCTGTAATCAACACTGTCCTCTCACAATGTGACCAGTCGGGTGGTAAAACACTACTAGAAGTACATCAAAGGAAATTATAGCCATTTGGTTTAAGAGTGAAAAAGATTGGTTTTCTTTGAATCATTCAGGTTCTGTAAACGCTGCATCATTGCTCTTATTTTGATGATTTGTCACTTCTTTTAAAATGACACTTTAAAGAACATTTTATTTGGAAATTAGGAGAAATACTGTCAATAGTTCTTAAAAATTAAAGCAAAGTTGTTCAGTTCAATACTTGCACCTATAAAAAAGATAAAACCTGAGAAACTGAAAATTTTTGCAGTGGTCTCTTCTTTTTTTCCCAGAGCTGTGTGTGTGTGTGTGTGTGTGTGTGTGTGTGTGTATGTGTGTGTGTGTATATATATGTGTGTGTATGTATATATATGTGTGTGTATATATATA
>JBBJLS010069852.1:0-12518 GCA_037577275.1 Bryconaethiops microstoma
ATACATATAAATAATTTATATGTATTTATTTATATGTATGTGTATATGTGCATGTATGTAGGTATATATGTGTGTGTGTGTGTCTGTCCGTCTGTGTGTCTTAGGGCTGCACGATATATCGTCTGCTAATCGTTATTGCAATATTAGCCTCTGCAATACTTTTATCACCAAAGGCTGCAATATGCAAATGAGCCTCTAACCAATCACAGTGTTTCTGACGGGGTGACCAATCACAGCTCCAGGTAAGTTACTGGATGTTCTGATGAATCCGGGTCTTCATGTAATCAAACAAAAGTCTAATTTTTAACTGTTAAAGGTGTTGGGGAATCTGTGCATGAATGTGTGGGGCTGAACTACTGTAGCCAGAATAAGGGGATGTATTTAAATGTGTTAGTTTTGTGACATCACAAAAACTATGGACTGGTTTTTTTTGGAGCTTATTTTCCCTCTATGGACTGAATCAATGGTCCTCCGTCCAAAAATGTACCATTTAAAACAATATTTAAAACTTTTTAATTCCATTAATGTGATGACATGGGCCCTTTAATGTCGTTAATTGCAATATGTAGTAAAATAGGAATACAGATGTGTTGCCCATATTGCGCAGCTCTAGTGTGTGTGTGTGTGTGTGTGTGTGTGTGTGTGTGTGTGTGTGTGTATTTTCTGTGATTGGAGTGTGTGGTATTTGGCTGCTGGCCACACTGAAGCCCTGAGGATTGCTTTAGACTCTGCTGTGCATCTTAGAACATGTTGGCAGCCCCCCTCCCTCCCTCCCTCCCCCCCCTCCCCCTGCAGTGGTTAAAGGGTGCAGGAGACTGATAAGCAGCTTTTTTATGTCTTCAGGTTGATTGAAGTTTAGATCTGGCCTTATCTTCCTCGTTTGGAACCGACCAGTTTCAGCAGGAGCTTTGACGAGTGTAAGTCAGGTCAAGGTGGAGGGATATTGAAGGCATCTCCCCACCTGCCAGAATGAAATCCTGACTCACTGCTACTTGACGATTCCTTGACATGGATGATTGAAGACCTTTTCACAGTGCTCTTACTGGTCAAGAGTGCAACTGACAGGTGTTAAAAGTATCTGTATCTAGTGCAGGGCTGCACGATATGGACAAAATAACAGTATTGTGATTTTACTGCTACATCTTTTGACTCTAATACCTTTACGTTACATACATTAAAGGGCCATCACTTTTCTAGCATTAAAAAAGCATAAAGTGTTTAAATATTGCAGGCTTCAAAATATACATTCAGTACCCAGCCACCCAGTCCATATATGGAAGCTGAGCTGCAAGAACAGACTGTTTTCAAATCATAGATTTTGTGATGTCACAAAACCAACACATTTGCATATATCTCCTTATTCGGCCTGCAGCAGTTCAGCCCCGCCACTTACACTGTGCTAAGGAGTGCTGGCTTTTGAATGAGCTGCAGCACAAGGTAGCCAATCAGAACACATGTCATTTGCATATTTCAGACTTCAAGTGACAGTAAAGCTGATGTATGTGAGACAGATATGTACACTCTCCAGCGCTGGACAATATATCATCTGATAATCGTTATCACACTATCTGTCTCTGCAATATCAGATGTCTGAAATATGCAAATGAGCCTCTTACCAGTCACAGTGTTTCTGACAAGGTGACCAATCACAGCTCCAGATGAGTTTCTGGGTGTTTTGATGAGGTCTTCATGTAATCCAACAAAAGTCTGATTTTTAACCATTAAAGGTGTTTGATAATTGGAACATGAGTGAGCGCGGCTAAACTGCTGCAACCAGAATAAGTAGATATACGTATGTGTTGATTTTGTGACATCACAAAAAACATGATTTGAAAATAGGCTGTTTTTGTAGCTTAGTTACCATAGATAGACTGTATGGATGGTGGGTAAATGTATCATTTGTAACAATATTTACAGACTTTACATGATGATATGGGCCCTTTAATATATTGAAAGGCATCACAATCGCAGTATGTAGCAGTAAAACTGAGATACTGATGTAGTGTCCGAATCATGCATGGTCCTGGAGGATCGTTGCTTTGTTTCTCTGTGTGCTGAGTAAATGACTGAAATGACAGTAAATGCCTACCTGACTCGACAGCCTGTTATTCTGAGGGATAAACAGAGATAAGAAAATGGTCACATAAGAATGAATTATGATGAATTATGAAGTATATTTTTGGTACACAGACTTCATAGAAAAATGAAACAGGAGGAAAATGTGTAATGTGAGCCCTTTAAAAATACAGTGGCCAAAATAATTGTACTTTTGCTGAATTACATGAACAGAGTAACACTCATCTGGAGCTGTGATTGGTCGGAAAATACTGTGATTGGTTAGAGACTCGCATGTACATCAATTCTAGTTGGATTTTTTTTTTCCTTTCAGAAAAGACATCAGTACAATTTTGGAGAATTAAATCGTAATTTACAGTGGTTTCATGCAAAATATTTTGTTTCGTTGACTCTTCACAGCTGTAGCATGTGACATTTTTCTGTGAGGGAGCTTTAAAGGCATTATAAATTGTTTAGATGTCTGTTTCCATTTGCCACCAATGTGAACAATTTCAAACGCTGAATTATTCAATTACTCAATTTAGAATTTCCCTTTAATGGTCCCATGAATCCTGAGTGCTGAAATAGTGTCTTACAAACCTGAACCTTTGATTGGACCATTCTGTTCTACTCTTTGTCAAAATGACACTTGAAGCTAATAGGTTTTGGCACACAGTGTATAGCACACACTTAATAGTTATTAAAAAATACACTCAATATTCTTTGCTAACAAATACATTTACAATATTTTCACCATCTGAGTTCCTTTATTGGCCACTATTGACCTTTAAAAAGCCACCTAACAGTTTTAATTCTAATGTGGATCACCAGACGAGTGTTACATATTTAAGGAGCTATTAAGTGCTGAAGCAATATCGAGTGCATTTGAAGTTAAAGGACAGTCTAGAATTTCACTCTGTATCACCAACAACCAGTTAATAGGAGTCAAACCTGCATTGTTACAGATTCTCTCATCTTAGAAAGGAAACTGGTATTATTTAATTTGATTTATAGTTGTTTATTCAACATCTTTATTAAAGATGATAATAGTCTACAGTTTCTGAAATAAATGAATATGTGGTAAAAAACTTGTGTGGTATTTTATACCAAAGGGAACCTCACATTGTATTGTAAATGTTAACCAAGCAAGACATCACATCTTCAGAAACATTATATTACTATGTACATTTTCTTTTCTTTCTTTTTTTTGGGGGTCCTTTTAAAGTAATCTGAAGCTCTGCAAATGACATTCATTGCAGTTAATGATGTTAAAAATCAGTATTATGTGACATAAGTACCGTTATCAACTGACATCAGTTAGTACTACCTGACTTTTGTTTCTTGGAGTCACACCTATATAATGAAATAAGATAAGATAACATAAGATGAACCTTTATTAGTCCCAGAGGTGGGAAATTTACGTTGTTATGGCAGAAAGTGGACAGAACAAAGATAAGAGCAGCAAAACTATAGATTAAAAGCTATACAACACAACAAGATAAAAATAAAAAGTACACTTTACAACTAATTGAAAGAATATAAATATAGACATTTGCATGTGTATTACAAAATGTGTGTATATAACCTATATATGTATGTGTATATGTATTTAGTGGAAATATACAGTAACCCCCCGACACTCGTGGGAGTTACGTTCCAAGAGCGCCTGTGAATAGTAAAAACAAATGTGAATATGTGCTGTGGTAAAAAAAAAAACAACTTAAAAATGCCTATTTTATAGTGTAAACCCTAAATATGCCCCCAAATATGCTCCCAAAACATTTTAATTTTATTTTAAACTCTTTAATACATTACCCTGAAAGAAAATGTAAAGGTAAACCCGAATCCGAACTGTACAGTTTACACTGAACTCCTGCATAAATACAGTAATAAATGTATTTAATTTACAGTAATAAAAGTACAGGACTTTAAAAAGAACAAAACGAAAAACACGAGAACACTCGAGACGCTCCACAGGGGAAATTCTGCAGCTGCCAGAGATGCGTCACAGGGCAGCAGCCAATCAGCAGCAAGGAGCCATAAATTATGTTCTCGGATTGGCCGCCTCTGTGTACTGCTGACTGTAACGTCCGGGCCCCTGATTGTCTTGCTAACCGCCACCCAAACATAAACAACCAGCACGAGGACGAGGGGGCATGGCGCACGAGGCCCAGACGTCACAGTCAGTTGTACTCAGAGGTGGAGGTTTGAAAGTAGCCAATCCGAGAATGTTATTTATTTCTCCTTGCTGCTGATTGGCTGCTACCCTGTGATGCAGCAGTCCAGAATTTCCCCCGTGGAGCGTCTCAAGTGTTCTTGTGTTTTTCCTTTTTGTTCTTCTTAAAGCCCTGTATTTATTACTGTAAATTAAATTGATTTTTTACTGTATTTACCTGCTTATACCAAAGATAATAACAGCGCATACCGAAGAAAATGCCCGGGCATTAATTACAGTGCAGTCTATACAGGGGTAACAGTTATTTACATTCTAGCACTGCAAGAGTTCAGAGTAAACTGTACAGTAAAAATACGGGTTTACCTTTACATTTTCCTTAAGGCTAATGAGTTTAAAATGAAATTAAAGTGTTTTGGGAGCATATTCAGGGGCATATTTAGGGTTTATGTGGTAACCCAGGGTAAAAGGTCCCAACAGTATTTATTTTGGTCAACCACTAAGTTTGTTTTACCCCTTTGAATCTCTCAAACACAAAGCAATAGAGAGAAAACACCCTCAGACAAAGGTTAGATTTCAATACACCTTTATTGAATGTTTTAAGGTTCTTATTCCTAGTTCACATACGGTCCCTCCCTGGTCTGCACCCCCACCCAGCTCACCCGTGTTTAACACATAAATACTTCTCGCACACAGCACCTCACACTAGAAATCACAGCAGACAATTCAATATTCACTGCCTCTAGCAAAAAGCACAGCACGCAGATATGTTTTTTTAGGTGACACACACCAGACGAACATGCACACACACACAAGAACAGAACCACATTCAATAAACTTGTGACAACAGAAAGAGAAAAAGAAAATTAAAATAAAAAAACAAACTTAATGGTTCCTGAGCCTCCATGACCACCACAAGGCACTTTCTACCAAAATAAATAAAGAAAAAACAAAACTCAAACCCCCTGGCAGTGCCCCATGTCCCTCATGTCTTGGTACACGGTCACAGACCAATACGCTTTTCCTCCACCGGCTCGATCACATCCATTCACCAAAGACTCCTTACAGTGCTTCGATAGTGACGTCTGTTCAACTCACCAGTCATGTCGATTGCTGTACCTTGTCCCTGGTGTCCTCCTCCCATCCAGCATGGCTCGAGCTTCTACAAAACACAATTGCATAAAGACCTTAGGCCACGCTCTTCCCCCCTTTGGCCCGGACTGGCCTGCACCCACACTTGGTAAGCTAGTCACTTCCCTTAAGGCCGACTGGGGATTGCAGGAGGTCTCTGTGCTGGCTCACTTGCTCCTCCTCACCGTCGGGCTACTACTGTCCCTTTGTTTGTGTCATTCCCCCTCACTCTGCCCTGGTAATTCTTCTCCATCCGGCAATGGGGCTCCTGCAAGAAAGAACAAAGAGACACCGCCCGTACTGCGACCCAGCTTGCCTTCACCACGGTCTCCAGTGTTAAGACTCGGACTCTGATACCCTAGTCCAATCTCACGACCCCACTGTGGCGAGGCTGCTGCTTTCCGGCCACTTGAGAAAGTCCTTTGGCCAATCTTCCCCCAGAATCGTCCAGGAATCCATGCACCCCGAAGCATGGCCGCCGTCATACTGATAATTTAGTTTTTTAAAATAATTAAAAAACAAAAGACAGAACAAAAAACAGAAACAAACACACATACACAGAAAGCACAGGGCAAAAAGGCACTCCTAGCGCCCAGACACGACACTCCCTCCCACTAAATGGTGACTTGTCCCGAGCACTACTCCCTATCCCGGACGGGCTTCACTCCCAGGTTGGACCATGAGGATCGACGCGGTAACCCGGCCGGTGGAGCCGCCTCCACAATATCCTCATCAGGCCCAGTGTCTACTTTACCGGCCTCAACCTCGGGAGGATCCACCTGCCTCAGCCCCAGGAACTGGCGTCCTTCCCCACATACCAGGCCACCCACACGGGCAGAACACAGCAGGTCGAGGTCCAACCCCATTCCCTTGTCGTTCACCCCCACCTCTGGTGCAACCAGGCTCCATCCCATGGGGTATGGTCGTAAGTGGTGGTGGTGAATTGTCTTCAGGGGGCCCTACAGGTTCCCAGGCCTAATCTGAAACACCAGGATTGCGGGATCCTGCTGCTTCACCACCACCCATAGCCTTGGGTTCCAATAAGGTGCTACCTTACCCCCAGCCCGTCGGCAGAAGTTCAGCAGCCGGATCCATTCTCCCAGCGCAAGCACCCACTGACACTGATCAGGGACCCTATAATGCAGATCCCCCTCATGTCACTGCTGTCTGCCTGCTTCCACTGCCTCACGAGCCTGCCACAGGCATGGCCGGTGCTTCTTCACCCACTCTTCCTCTGGTCTCTTCCTTTCTTCGACACTCACCCCCCATTGCTGGTCTACTGGCAGGCGAGGTCGATGCCCAAACAAGACCCAGAAAGGTGACAGACCAGTGCTACTGTAGGGAGAGCAGTTGTAAGCCTGGACCAATTCAGGTAAGTGCATTCTCCATCAACTTTGTTCCACAAGGGGCAGCTTGATCAACAGCCTCAACACCGTCTTGTTCTAGCACTCACACGACCCTTTCCCTTGGGGCCGACAAGGGGTCGTTCTCAGCTTGGTACACCCATACAGGTCACACAGCTCCCGGAGCACCCGGGACTCGAACGCCGGACCTTGGTCCGACAGCAGCTTCTCAGGGCAGCCACACCTCCGAATCACCTCTTCCCAGATCACTCTGGCCGCTGTCTCCGCCGTCTGATCCCTGGTGGGTACTGCGAAAACAAAGCTCAAGAACAGATCAACAGTGGTTAGCAAATAAGGGTATGGGTCCCCTGGCCGGCCCAGCAACAGAACTCTACGGCGGGCACCTCCCATGGGTAAGATGTTACAACTGCCCCTAAGGGAATAGACTCACCTCCCCTGGGGTTGCCCACCAGGCACTCTCTGCAGTCCTGCTGCCACTGCTCGATGTCACTCTGCAACCCTGGCCAGTACACCTGTTCCTTCAGAGCCCCCACCATCCATCGACCCCGGATATGTCCCAGGGTTTTGTGATAGTCGGCCCAGATGCGTTTTCTTTCTTCAGGGGGAACCACCACTCTACCCATAAGAGATGGCAGAGCACCCCCTGCTCCACCCAGAGATCTTCTCTCTCTCCCCACAAGCGCCGGCCTGCACCAGATAAGGCCCGCCGTTCCGCCCATTCTTCGTTCGTCTGGACCTGAGCCACTGCAACGGTACCAGACCACCTGGACAGAGCGTCCGCATTCTGATGCTCCCTACCGGGCTTCTGCCGCAGCTTGAAGTCGAACAAGGCCAGCTGGCCAGCCCATCACTTTTCCACTGCCCCCAGCTTCAAATGTAACAAACCGCACGCCACGCAGGTAGTCCTTAAATTTCTCTACCACTGCCCACTTGAGTGCCAACAACTCCAGCTTGAATGCACTGTAATTCAGATCATTCCTTTCAGCCTCATGCAAGCCTCTCGCATAGGTAATCACTCTTTCTTGCCCTCCTTGCAACTGGGTCAGCACGGCCCCCAACCCTTGGAAGCTTGCATCTGTGTATAGGCGGATACAATTCTTCAAACACCCACTGGCAGTCATACAACCAATTCACCTTCTGGCGAGAGGCCACACTCACCCCACGCAGCAGCCCATGAAGGGCTCCTCCCTTCCGGGCGAACCCAGGGATGAACCACCTGTAATAGCCAAAGAAACCCCAGAAAAGACCACATGTCCCTCACCATCACTGGTTGCGGCCAATGCTGTACCACCTCCATCTTCTCCAGGTCAGTAGTCACCCCCTCTTGGCTCACCACATGGCCCAGGTAGTACACTGCTCACTGAAACAACCGACACTTCTCAGGCTGGTGAGACCATGGGCCTCCAGTCTCTGAAATACACTCTCAAGATGTTACAAGTGAGCTCTAAATCGGAGTAGATTATCTACTTATCTATCACATCATCAAGATAGATAAATAGATAATCATGAATTTTCTCACCTAGGCATCCATCTCTGCATCAATCTTTGGAAGGTGGCTTGGGTGTTACACAGGCCAAAGGACATCTGCTCATATTGGTAGAGGCCAAGGGGCAGTGGCAAAGGTGGTCTTCTCCTTGTCCTCTGGATGGACTTCCACCTGCCAGTAGCCACTTGCCAAGTCCAGGGTCGAGTACCAGGCAGCTTTCTTCAGCCCTGTGAGAGATTCCTCAATGCGTGGAAGGGTGTATGCATCTTTATGGGTTACTGAGTTCAACTTTCGATAATCCACACAGAACCTCTATGTGCTATCCTTCTTCTTGACCAGAACCACCGGGGCTGCCCAGGGGCTCGAACTCTCTTTTACCACATCTCCCTCCAACATGGACTTCAGGAGCCCCCTCAGCATGGGGTACAGGCTCTGGGGACCGGCTGATAACTTTCTCGAATAGGGGCAGCAATACCCGTGGGTATGTGATGATACATCACATCCGTTTTCCCATGATCCTCCTCGTCCTGGACGAACACTCCCCTCTTAACGGGCCAACAACTCCTGCAATTGTTGTTCTTCGTCGCGGGTCAACCCTTCGGCCTTCCCCGCCAGTAACTCCAGCTGTTCGGGGGGAGCCCCAAACACGGGCTTCACTTCCACCTCTACCACTCCTCCTCTCGGGGGGTGAAGCACTAATTCACGTGGGAGCTAGCAGAGGTGGACAGTAACGAAGTCCATTTACTTGAGTACTGTACTTAAGTACAGTCTTTGAGTATTTGTACTTCACTTGAGTAGTCTGGAAACTTATAACTTTCACTTCACTACATTTGAAAGACAAAACCGTACTTTTCACTTCACTACATTTCTATCAAGGTTCTTGTTACTCGTTATCTTCAGTTCTGAAAGTGGATGTTATTGTTTCACTTTTCTAAAACGTGATTGGTTTTTAACAGATGACAGCGTATCAGAAATCACCAGTAGTGTTACGTCACATCTGTACGCTGTAACACTTCAACGCCAGCGTTTCTTAAACACGGTCAATCAGTGGCGGGAGAATGGACGGAGACGGAAACGGCGACTCTTCATGCCCACATCTGTACTTAGAGTCGACGTTTAAGTTTACGGAAAAGATCAAAAATGCGTATCGTTTTAAGTGTGTGCCATTCCAGCTGCATTTACAGCGGTTCAGTCAACTTCGTTCAAATATATAGAACATACACAGACCTTTTGTGTAGGTGTGTAGTGTACAATTAATAAAAAAAAGACTGGTTTTCTTTATCAATTCGGGTTGTGTTTCATTCTGTAACATTCTACCTTATTCCTTATGCCGTTCTGAATCCAAATATTTTTAAAAACCACACATGCTGAAAATTGAGAATTTTAACCAGACATTTTTTAAGCTGTGACATTTTTTAAGACAGGCATACCAACAGTTATCAGATCTCTGTTGATATCCTCCCTTCTATTCCTTCCACCTGAGGCCGTCCTTTATTGAAGCTCAGTGCGAGGTCCTCTGCTGGTGTGAGGTCCTCAGGTGGAGGCCCCCCATCAGTAGCAGTGGCCTGGCTCATTTTCTTAGTGCTAAAATTACATGTATGAATTTTGTAAACTATTGTGATCAAACACATTTTTTCATAAGATACTGTACCACTGTGGAATATATTTTTATATTTACTTTTTACTTGCTGCCAGGTTCTTCACTTTCCACTGAGGTTGCTTATGTTGAGATGTAGCCTAATAGTGAAGGATTGATATTCAAGTCAATGAATAGGCAAAAGGGTCAGTGGAGATCAAATACGTCTAAGTCAATAGACTGTATTTAACAACTTGAAGTCTTTGTAGTCATGGGGGTTACACATAGGCTGAAATGGAATTTTCAAGACCACTGCTAAGTCACATAGATCATCAATTTAAGTTTATTAGTAAAATGGAAAGATAAAATGCAATTGAAAGTACTTTATAGAGAATAAAAAGTTACACTATAAAGTAAAACAAACATATAAAGCCAATTGAGAGAAGGGCCAGGTGGCCAGGAGGTTAAAACTGGGAAAATTCTTGCAGCGAGGTGACAGTTTTAATCAATGTAATACAAAATCACGATATTCAGAAATACTGGTAACATGACTTACGCATTTAGCCTGTCTGCTATATTGTGCCAAGACACCACTCCGGCTTTATTTATGGTTACAGGATTGCCTTTTTGTTATATTTTTGTATTCTTCTGTTGAAAAAGAATGAAAAAAGAGGTTGCTCTCGTTTTGCTTTCGTTTTGCCCTCGTTCCGCGTCATTTCATCTACGTCGCGACTATCGATTCATTTGGGCTTCTTGAATATCTCGGGTGCGTGCATTAAGTGAGACTGTCTTGAATTAGCCTTGATTGGAAAAGCCTGAACTACTTTAGTGGAACGACTTGAGGCTTATTTGGGAGATGGCACTAGTTTAAGTCTCACTTTTTCGGGTGGGTCTGGCTTTCTTTAGCTACTTTCATGGAATACCCCCCTGGACATTGAGACTGAGCTCACCACTTCAATTACATGGAGCCTGAAGCGCTTGAAGTACCTCATAGAGAGTGAAATGTCACCATCTGGTGTTCAGTTGGTGTAAATTTCGACAGGGGTGATGAAATGTGTGTTCTTCCACCTGAGTAGTGACCTCCCTGCAGCAGTACACAACTGAATGGATGACCTAAGATGTAAATAAATAAATAAACAAATAAACAAACAATTGAAAAAAGACTATGGACAATTGACAATTTGACTGGTCCTGGACTTTAACTTGTCTTGGACTTGAATCTTGGACTTGGTTTTGGCTTGGACCCGAACCTCTTTGGATTTGGACTTTTCTTGGACTTGACAAAAACACTATTGGACTGGTCAAAGGTGTCTTTATACTAACATCTCTGTCCTGGAAAATAATGGAACATATTGCGTTTGGTGCTGATTCTGTGTTGCACAGTAAAGCGGTATCAAAATGTACCTCTATACCATTGGTTTGAAAACGTGACAGTCCCTGCCTTAAAATGTACTTTAAAGGTCTTGTCAGATGACAAATTAAAATAAAAAATATATTGTGGTCTGTGATTATGGTACTTCTTTATTGGTTATGTGGATGACACCCTCATATGTGTTATGTACATGTAATTTGATGTTAATGTATGAAAGATATTAGCGATAGAACTAGGAGAGTTTTGTGTCCCCATCAATGTCAAAATCAAACCTAAGTCTTTGCTACATCCCAAGAATCAAGAAAACCATTTTGCCAATGTTCTCCACTGCAGCTACATTGAGGGGGCTCTGACTACAGTGGAAAGAGCAGGCGCCCAAAAAGGGAGTCAAGGCGAGGTGGTATCAGGCAGTGACAAAGTGACTAAAGACCCACTGGTGTGCAGAGAAGAGATGTGAGAAGTGAAAGGAATAAATCACGAGTGGAGCATATTCTGAAGCCGTGGTTTGTTTTTTTTTACACTGATCTTAATGAAGACAGTTAGTGATAGAGTGATTTCAGCACTGAAGCTCTAACCAATCTGTTTCCTCTCGAAGCTGAATATCCCAGCCGGGTGCTATAATTATCTCCAGCAAGCTCAGAACCTCAAGACCCACATGTTTGTGAAGACGTTGCAATGCTGAAGGACAATCTTCAGAACACACAGTTCATTATAATCACAAGAGTGAATAAAGAAAGCTCCAAAGGATCAATAGTGTTGGAATTATTATTGTTCCAAATAATAATTACTATTGGAATCATTGTTGTTCCAAATAATTGTTACTATTGTAATCATTACTGTTCCAAAGAATCATTACTGTAGGAATTACTACTGTTTAAAAGAATCAGAGTTAGAATGAGTACTGCTTATGAGTACAGTACTGCTTATGAGTACAGTACTGCTTATGCTTATGGATAAAATTCAGACTGCTGCTGTTTTTGCTAACGTCCTTCACTTTATAAGATTATAAGAACTTTCGCTCCATCTCTCTCTCTCTCTCTCTCTCTCTCTCTCTCTCTCTCTCTCTCTCTCTCTCTCTCTCTCTCTCTCTACTGATCTTAAGAAAGACAGTTGGTGACACAGTGATACACAACCAAATTTGGTAAAATAGTCAGTGTCTAGCATTAATAAGCAATAAAACGACTTTTTTATTGTAGCTAAAATTATTTTTTGGATGTGGAATTTCCTAAAATAACTTATTTTATGGGGTGAATGGATAATGACTTTATTATACAAGCAACTTACATTTACAACCCCAAATCAGAAAAAGTTGGGACAGGGTGGAAAATGTGAATAAAAAAATAAAGCAGTAATTCACAAAT